>NJDC01004368.1:64603-81873 GCA_002245475.1 Calephelis virginiensis
ATTGGGCTCGTCGCTCGGCATTAGGCGCCGGGCCGGCGCCTAATGTCGCCGGGACCGGCGGCGACGGTGTAGTGTTATGTTAAGGTGATGTGAGATTGTCGTGTTCCGGTTTGGAGTTGGGGGAATAGCGTTTGCCGCGGTTATTGGGTCCGGGGGATCCGATAACACGTGGCGAGGTCTTCTATGATCGGGGGGAACAAATCTCATTAGGTGTTGCCCCTTAACTCATAAATTTTACAATAAAATACATACTTATATGACAAAAAACTGTTATTAAGATGTTACTACACATTTTCTCAACAAAACAAACAAAAGTTGGCAATGGCAAACTTGGCAACTGTTGGCAAATCTAGCAGGTTTCACGGTACCTAGAAACGGAGATTACTTTAAATTAATAATACGGTATTTACTAAGTGTGTTGGCAAATCTAGCAGGTTTCACGGTACCTAGAAACGGAGATTACTTTAAATTAATAATACGGTGTTTACTAAGTGTATCTCTACTCTTAAAAATAAAATAGGTAACGAACTTAAGCAAGACCTTTATTAAGTAGGTAGGTAGGTGGTATACTTATTTCACTAATTATTTAGGTCCATGGTTCCAGGACCCACAGTGAAGTAGATAACGCACCCTTAACATTCTTGTTGTCTATAGACGTAGTAGGTATTAGGCATAAAAGTCAGTTGAATTGTTTGCTTTTCAGTGGTATAGAAAAGTTGGCTTCATTCTACTACCAATAATGTTATTCGTCTGAAAATCTACATTAGTTACGTATTTCAATCCAAGTTTAAGCTGTAATACAATTTTAGGTTATAAAAAGTATGATGATAAGCTAAATTAAATGTGCGCGGCCGGTTCAGGCTAGCAGCCGCCACCGGTTGCCGACTCGCACTCGCAAGATTGATGACGCATAGCGTAATCTGACATTTGCTATTGGCTAAAAAATTACACATGATTCAAAACGATTGGTAGATACTAACTAGGTACCACGCTCTCATGCAAGTATTTAGTTTAAAGTTTAAACTAACCTCTGAGAAAGTATGCATTTCCTTTATTTTTATTTTATTTATAAAAATATATTCTTACCTAACTTAAATACACAAAATAAAACAGTCAGATTTATAAAAATTATATATAAAATTCAACATTTTATAAAGAATGCAATCGCCAGCATTTAGGTATATGCATAGATAGGTATGTTATAGGTATCTAGGTAAAAACAACACCAAGCTCTGACCTAAGACCAATTTTTATTTGTCTAAGGCTTAGACTGATCAACTTGGTACCTAATTAATAAAGCAGAGTTACCTACATTAACTCTGCTTTAATTTTATACCTAAAAAAATATATGTAGGTATGTACCTACTTAACAAAATATTCTTAGCACCAGATAGGTATCTCAGCCAAGTACCTAATTCTTTGAGTACCTAGGTACCTGGCAAGGTAGGATCTATTTTAGGAATAAAACCTAAGACCTAGGAAGTTTAGTAACATTTTGCTGCTATTAATGAATAAATAACATTATGTATGTATGGTTTAAAAAACAATATTGTAGAGTCCCTACTCCATCAAGAGGGAAAAAAAATTATGTAAAATTGTAAAATCAATAGACAAAAGGAACAAGTATCTAGAAAAAGAACTACTACCGGCTACGTATATAAACTGTAACGGATGTAAGGAGCGCTATTTGCGGCAAATAGCTGAACTACAATGTGGATATAGTCGGAACATTCTAGACTATTACGAAAATAATTGCTTTTTTAATAACTTATGAATGAAACATTGTCATTTTATGTTTTTATTAGTAACATTATTTTATACTACTGCAACTACAGTATTTTAAAAGTAATTTTGTCTAATAAAAGTAGAGAAATTCGTCAATTGTACCAGAAGATTCTCGAATATTCCAGAGAGTTCTTGAATTTTTTGCAATAATTTATAAGTACGTCATCTATCGGTAACTAGCAAAACTTTTTGCTAACATTTCTTGGTTAGGGACTATCAACCTTTTCACATTAAAAACTAACCTATTTTCGTTTTTGTCTACTAAAAGTTTACGTGAATGTAATATTTTTATTTATTTTTTAATTTTGAATAATCAAAAAAAAAATACAAATAAGGAAATTTCTTTCAAATGTTAGTTTTAAAATAGTAGGTATTAAAAAGATCTGGAAAATACTTGCTATTGTATTGTTACTGCATCTTTTTTTAATTGTGCTTCTAAAGTAGTTATTTGATTATTCAACTATATTTAACTATAATGGAATATGACGCATTGGCTCCATGAAGAAAGATAGAGGTGAAACTGGGAAAACTTGATCGTATGATTTCACATAACATCATTTTACTGAATGTAGGATTACCTTCTTTTCTATATTAATTGACGATAGGAATATGTTTTAACCCCCCGATGGAAAAGAGGCCTATGTTAAGTTTGACGAGTCTCTGTGTGTATGTGTGTCTGTTGTGATATGCTAGCTTTTAAACGGCTGGACCAATTTCGATGCGGATTTTTGTTTGAGAGCTGACGTGATCAGATGGTTCTCAGCTTCATTACATGTAGGTTTTGTCGAGTGACGTTTCTTTTTTTTAATTGTTTACCATTATCAAGTCACAGCACCATTCATCCATTAGTTTACTAACGATAACATTTTTGTGTGTTATAAGACAGTAAACAAGAGAAAACAATGGCCTTTAGACGTCACAGATTTTATAGGCAGGCATGTCGCTTTCCTGTTGCTGGAATTCAAGACCTATTGTGCAAATCTACCGGTTACGATACCTTCCGATCTTGTTGCATAGGACTCTGCCAACAGTGGTTTTGTTAGTAACGACCAATTTAATTTAAACTCACGTCCTATAAACTGCCAGGCCGAGAGTCAGGCGGTCTATTCTGCTCAGGACACTTGGATAAACACAAGGGAGAGTAAATTTTTAAATGTTATTTTTCACATGTCAGCTCATAATTTGAGTTCTTTGTGGGTTAGATTTAGTGTGAGACAGTAATAAAAAATATATATTTACTGTAGCTAAAGCTACTGTAAACTGATGAGCCTTCATTATATCAGAATGTATAATGAAGGCATAGTTTCAGTGAGAAAGAACGCAGGTCTAAGCCTTTGACGGCCGTTTTTAATTCCATTTAATAATGTAGAATGGGAACTTCAAAATAGTCTATAATAACTATAACTATACAATCGATGATACAAAACCTGTACCTATCATATCACAAAATATCAAGCATATCACTTGTTTAAACTAGATTCAAAAATTGTGTTAGGCTTGTGTTGCTAATCCGGGTCCTCTATGAAGAATAGAATACCTGTCTTCTTGTCTTGTGTTGGAGTGCCGTACTGCAACACGTCCAAATAGGGATCCATTACTTTACGTATTCCTGTTGCCATACCGACAAACCGAATCAAATCAAATATTTTTTTCCCATTAACCTTAGAAGACCTACTAGTGACACGTCTATATAACACTAAATCTATTACCGGATCGAAAAGTGGCTACACACTGAGAAGATCTGGCAAAAAAGCGGGATTGACTTTTTTCTTTTTAAATCCATTTTAAAATATGTATGCAATAATTAAAGTGATGAAACATTATATTTTTAAGAGATTGTTATGAGGAACAATTAATCCCAAGCGTTCTTATCTGATATATGTTCAGCAATGGTATAATAAACCTTTTTCATATAATTTCAATTTAACAGATTTCTTAAATTTATTATTTAGAAGGTCTTTCATATGTCAATGTCATGTTGGCCTAACATCCCGGTCACAGGACCGCAACGCACCTATAACATCTATGTTGTCAGTAGGCCTCAATTGTTTTGTACAATAAGAAGAGCAGCTTGTTTGTCTGATACCTCAGGTTATAAAGAATACCCTATTAACATGTTACACGACAATGGCAAGCAATTATATTTTAGTAGCAAAAATAGGTGGCAAAAAAGTAGTAGGCTGGTCGAGCTACTGCAACTAATACTACCTAGATTAGTAAAGCAAAAATATTTCCCTCTTGCAAATATTGTTTGAGATATTGTTATAAAAAGAAGATCTTTTTTTTATATAAGGCCTTATGTTCTACTACGCATTCTGTGCTAAAAGTCATTCTAATTGGGTCAGATTTTTTGAAGTGTAAGTTAAACCGTATTGAATGCTGGTAGGCAGATAGGTAAATTTTAAAGAATCGAAAAATACATAAATATCAATTTTAAAAATATGCAATGTTTGTTTAAGTGTTAATTACACCAAAACCTACAAAAAATAAGACGAGTAAAATCTCAGAAATGACGACGGAAATCTCATGACGGCATCACGATTTCTTACAATAAGATATATTCTACCTTTATTCTTTTTGAACGTGCCAAATGATAAACCCCATTCCCTTACTAAACCGAAAACAAAGAATTTCAACTTATAACTTGCCACAAAATTACACGTTCACAGGCATTTAGTCACTTAATTTTAAGTTAAAATTTACATAACTGGCAGTGGCCAAGCCAGCCAAGGATTGGATAGGGATTGAACTAAATTGGTACCAAAGGTTTGTAGCCTCTGTAAAAAGGGTCGAAAAGTCGAGAAGTTTCTACTCACACAGAGATGTCGCCCGTAACTGACGTCTATAAAAGCGATCTGACAACTTCGCTAGCGTCATTTGAAAATTGAAAACTGCGATACAAAGTGCTATTCTAAGTAATCGGTGTGAGTTTTTACCACGTGCAAGTTACAAAATCTTACTACTGCTAAGTGAAGAAAAGTTATACGTCGTTGTCAAGAGGTATTTTGTCACATATTTATTACTAGTCAAATAGAAAAATCAAAATGCCGGAAGAAATGGAAACTCAGTCAGCGGAGGTGGAAACCTTCGCCTTCCAAGCGGAGATCGCCCAGCTTATGTCCCTTATTATCAATACATTCTATTCAAATAAAGAAATCTTCCTTCGAGAATTAATTTCTAACTCATCTGATGCCTTGGACAAGATCCGCTATGAATCCCTGACTGATCCATCAAAACTCGATAGCGGTAAGGAGTTGTACATTAAAATCGTGCCAAACAAAAGCGAAGGAACCCTCACAATTATTGATACTGGAATTGGTATGACAAAGGCTGATTTAGTTAACAATTTGGGTACAATTGCAAAGTCTGGAACAAAGGCGTTTATGGAAGCGTTGCAGGCCGGCGCCGACATCAGCATGATTGGTCAGTTTGGTGTAGGTTTCTATTCTTGCTACCTGGTGGCAGACAGAGTAACTGTTCACTCTAAACACAATGATGACGAACAGTACATGTGGGAGTCCGCAGCGGGTGGTTCATTCACTGTTCGTCCAGACCATGGCGAACCTTTGGGCCGTGGTACAAAGATCGTACTCCATGTCAAAGAAGATCTAGCCGAGTTTATGGAAGAGCACAAAATCAAGGAAGTCGTCAAGAAACACTCACAGTTCATTGGTTATCCAATCAAATTGGTAGTTGAAAAGGAACGTGAGAAGGAGCTCTCTGATGACGAAGCCGAAGAGGAAAAGAAGGAGGAGGAAAAAGAGGATGACAAGCCAAAAGTCGAGGATGTAGGTGAAGATGATGAGGAGGACAACAAAGACAAAAAGAAGAAGAAGAAAACCATCAAAGAAAAGTACACGGAAGATGAGGAGCTAAACAAAACCAAACCTATTTGGACACGCAATGCTGATGATATCACACAGGAAGAGTACGGTGATTTCTACAAATCCCTTACAAACGACTGGGAAGATCATCTGGCTGTCAAACACTTCAGTGTAGAAGGTCAACTAGAGTTCCGTGCACTCCTCTTTGTGCCTCGACGAGCACCCTTCGACCTCTTTGAGAACAAGAAACGTAAGAATAACATTAAATTGTATGTACGCAGAGTTTTCATTATGGACAACTGTGAAGATCTTATTCCTGAATACCTGAACTTCATCAAAGGTGTTGTTGACAGCGAGGACCTCCCATTGAACATTTCTCGTGAGATGCTACAACAAAACAAGATCTTAAAGGTAATTAGGAAAAACTTAGTTAAGAAATGTTTAGAACTATTTGAAGAGTTGGCTGAGGATAAAGAAAACTACAAGAAGTATTATGAACAATTTAGCAAGAACTTAAAGTTAGGTATTCATGAGGATTCTGCAAACCGATCTAAATTGGCAGACTTGCTCCGTTACCACACATCAGCATCTGGCGATGAAGTTTGCTCTCTGAAGGAATATGTATCTCGTATGAAGGAGAACCAGAAACACATTTACTATATCACTGGTGAGAACAGAGATCAAGTAGCCAATTCATCATTTGTGGAAAGGGTCAAGAAACGTGGCTATGAAGTAGTTTACATGACGGAGCCCATCGATGAATATGTAGTACAACAAATGAAAGAATATGATGGTAAGTCCTTAGTCTCTGTCACTAAAGAAGGCTTAGAATTACCTGAAGATGAGGAAGAGAAGAAGAAGCGTGAAGAGGATAAAGTCAAATTTGAGAACCTCTGCAAGGTCATGAAGAATATTCTAGATAACAAAGTAGAAAAAGTTGTAGTATCGAATAGGCTAGTTGAATCTCCTTGCTGTATTGTCACTGCACAATATGGATGGTCCGCTAACATGGAGCGTATCATGAAAGCTCAAGCCTTGAGGGATACGTCGACAATGGGATACATGGCTGCAAAGAAACATCTAGAAATCAATCCCGATCATTCTATTGTTGAGACACTAAGACAGAAAGCTGAGGCAGATAAGAACGACAAAGCTGTTAAGGATTTAGTAATTTTGTTGTATGAGACTGCTCTTCTGTCATCTGGATTCACTTTGGACGAACCACAAGTCCATGCATCTCGTATTTACAGAATGATTAAGCTTGGTCTTGGAATTGATGAAGATGAACCTATTCAGGTTGAAGAAACCAGTGCTGGAGAAGTACCACCACTAGAAGGAGATGCTGATGATGCATCAAGAATGGAGGAGGTCGACTAATCTGTTATCCGCCTAATTAAAATTTTAATAATTTAGCTGATGTTCAGCCAAAGACTGATTTAGTTAACCAATTCCGTAATACAATCATTGTTCTTTTAATTTGCCATCAATTACTTAAAGTATTGTATTTTAGTTCATGAACAATAAACAAATTCCATTCCAAAGTTTAACTTGTGTTTTAATTTTGTTACATCCATTTTACAGTAAATAGAAGACTTCCTTATAGGTAGAAATACACATCATCTATAGTCATCAAAGACAATGCAATAGTCATCAAAGGCAAGAAATATAAATCCTCTCTTTAGCAAGAGCTACTGGCTGTCCTACCAACTTAATCTGCTATTTTTTAACACCAAGTTGTATGCTGTCCATAATACAGGTTGTAGATAAGAACTTTACAGATATTAATTTTGTATGTACCTATGTCTATTACACTGTTTTGCTGTCAGTTTTTCTTAGTAGGTATTTAAATGAAATTCGTATTTATAGGTAAACATTTTTAGCAAATCAAACATTTTAAATTTTGATTTTGGTGACTGGAAAAGCTGACTGCAAAACGACAAAATGTAGACTTAAATGTTTTAGGTGTAGGTATCTACATATCAATAGGTCATCGTCGTGTTCCGTTCAGACGGGATTACAGCTTTAGTCAGCTAATTAGATTTTTTAACAATATAGAGGTACACAAAGTTCTACATCCTTGGCTGGTGTTAGCGACGCTCTTATTCACAACTTTGGTGCATACCAGCGTCAGCTTGTTTGCCTTGTAATAAAATAAAAAATAACTTCAGACATATTTATATAAGGGTCGGTACACACGATCGCAGGAAGACTAAATAAAATCGCCTACCCTAGACTACATAGCAAATTTGCGCTAGCCTGTAACAAATTTTGCGATAACTGGATTTAAAAGGCATTCCAAGCCACAATGTATAAGGACACCTATTCACTATTAGAAAGAGATTTTCAATTTGCAAGTGTATTTGTGGTGGGTAACCCAGCGGTAGGTACCTACTATGGAGTATAACTATAGCGTTTATAGTCTGCGGTTATCTCTTACTAATCAGACGAAACCACCACTTGCTTATTCATTGTCTTTTGCCCAAAAATGTGGAAATTTTAAAATGAATTACCTAGGTGTAATATGTATTAATTCCAAAACCACTGGCGAGTCGTAGGAAGGTTATCAAAATATGGAGTTACCTATGATTCATGATTTATCTTGCATACCTTTTGAAAAATAATCATTGATTTCCATTCATTATTGTCAGTAAAATAGCAAATGTAAAAAAATATTTATTTATTGGTCTAAATGGCGAACCTCTTTTTTTGGAGTTTGTCAAAAATGCAAGGGAATATCGTGGGTGCGCATTGCTAAAACATAACTACTAGTTACAATTGTACTTATAGCAAAAACTTTGACTAATTGTAGGTTTCACTAGGAATTACTCATTCTGTTTCCTAGACCCCAGTGAGCTAGGTTTATGAATAGACCTAGTTAATTCTTATTTTTAGGTAAATATTTGAAAAAGATAAAGCTCGTGGGCGTTAAACGTTGAGAAGTTAACGTCATGTATAAAAATATTATTCATGAATCATAGCCAATCTCTCCAAAACGTATGAATTGTGGCTGCATGGAAATTGCAAGTTCTAGTACATTCGATACTATTCTAGGTGAGCTCTCCGCGCCGGTCTGACCTACATACATGACATTGGCGATCAATATCAGCTTTATTTTAGGGCTAGGTACTTTATTAGGATTTAAGTTATTTAAATCAGATAGGTACCTAAGTGTAATATGTAACAGTATTAAGAAGGTACCTATTAGTTATTCTATTCCTTGGATTGATTATGTGCTTATCGCAGTTTAGTCTTCAAAGCTAAGCACCTCTTGGAAAAAAAGAAAAAAAATGTATCCTCAAGCCCATATTCAAAAAGTGGTAGGCAGAGGCACAACCAGGGCACCCACGACTAGCCAAAGATACTAAGTCCCACAACGTGACAAATGGCAAGCCTATCGCCAACTGGGCACATATCCTATCAAATTCTGAAGTGAGTGGACAATTGATTGATATGTTTTTTTACATGATAAAATTGAACATCTAAACAAATCACAAAAAAGCCCTACATAATAGTACTATGTCCTTGTTAAGAGCGTGCACATAGTCCCATGTAGACACATAGATATAATAAATAATGTCAGTGCTCGCTAATGTTGCATTCCGTTACAAAAAGGAGCGCAACTATGAACTTAGGAACGTAAAACAAATCAATCTCAGTACCAACAAGATCAGCGTTATTACGCGATTTAGACAGTATTATTATATCAGACACAATTTAATATTTAGTAATCTCTTATAGTATCAACAATTTTAACAAAATAACAAATTAGGTAATAAAATTTTGGCTGTAAGTATATCATATTACACAAAAAATTTAATACAAACCAGAACAATTTACAATTATTTTGCTGTCTAAACCTTTTTAAGAATATTGTATGAATCATCAAAATCAAATATTGTAATAATAAATACTAAACAATTGTCAGTTTTAAAAGTTTTGGTATTTTTTACCCAAAATGTCAATCTAAAACATAAATTATCATTAGTGATTAGAAATATAAAATGAAAATTACTATTACACAATAATTAATTTTGTAATAACTGTGATTAATTATAGGAAAATAAAATTTTCGACCGATTTGTGTAAGCATTTTTTATTTATTTTAAAAATAATTTACTTATATATTTTCGGGACTCGCTATGGTTGATAACAAACAACCATCAAGAGATGGTAAGAGATAAGGCCACGAGTCCTATAGGCGACATGGATGTTTACATCATCTCCTTCCTGTGTTATCTCAATAACTTGTTACAATTATGTTAGTGCTCTCCATAGTTGTGTTAAGGCGTGGATGATATAGGCTGACTAATGTACTAACTCAAAAGGCTCAATACCCCACACTCAGCACAATTCCAAGTTGAGATCAGTATACAATGTTTATTTCTTAGCAACAGGAAAAACCTTTGCTTCTTTTATGTCCTATCTTAAGCAAAAAAATGCCATGAAGGGACCAATAAAATATTTTTCACTGCTTTTTTAAATATTTCAATCCAGCGCTATCTATACCTAACCGCAGAATATTTTTTCTTTTGCAATAAAATATTACCCAAAGCGAGCTACGTATTTTAAGCATGGACAAGAAATTTATCAAAGAAAAAAATGAAAAGCGTAGTTTTAAAAAGATTTTGTAAAGAACCACACAGAATACTCATTATGTAAACCTATTTCTGACCTATGTATTTTGTTTTATCTCTCTCTACTAGGCACTTATTCATGTGAGTCAGACACAAGTATGTTAAATAAAAACCATGATATAAAAAATAGTTTGGGATTTTTTTTGTTTGTCACCCTCTACCTGCCTACCTCACTACACTCTACACTACACACACTACCTCACTGACGGTCTTAATATTTTGAGTTTTAACTTCGTCTTAAAACTTAATACTAGTCTAATATCAATTAGGTTACAGCTTTAAAACTATTTTCTTTTAATTAAAATACTATTTTAAATATCGGAGCTTACCTAGTGAGAAATAAATAAGATTGAGGATAATTTTTGATGTGGTTTAAATTATATTATGTATAATATATCAAAAAATAATTTATGTAGGTATAGTTTATGGCAAGGAAAATTTAGGTAGGTTTGTTTATGGATGGGTAAAGGAAGGATAGTTTCGGGGTATTGGAAGTGGCCGTTCATAGAAAGCAAATTAAGATGGCGCCATAGTAGCAAGTAATGTAATAAATAATTTAAGTAAACAACTCTTTTAGCTCCCCACCCCACACACACACACACACACGCGCTGGTCCTCCTTTAATTTATTTTATTACTATATTTTATTACAATTGCATTACTTTGTAATAATAATGGTAATTTAAGTTAATGACATTTGCATGTAAAAACAGTTGTCAAAACGACCGGCCTCTTATTCCATTCGGTTCACGTTTAATATAAAAATATGCGCTAAATGCGTCCAGAATCAAGAAAATATAAGCATCGATGGCCCTATTTTTGGACGTGACGTAAATATAAGGCAATGACATCCACAGTATGCAAAGTTTCTAGAATCTCTCTTTCTAAAATCTAAAAGTTTTAGTAAAAAAAGGTATGTATAGAGGTACCCCTTCAATTTATTTTAATTTTGTTTACCACATAATATATGTGATTGTAATAAAAAATGTTTGATTGTAAACAAATAACACACAAACAATGCTTAATGGTGAATCATCAATGGTAACAAGGGCACGAAATGTATTCTGTCCTCTTCACACAATGCAGGTAAACCATCTGGCGGACCATTCGCGAATTTTCTTTGGTGTTGCCATGAAAATGGATTAAAATTTCCAAAATGTAAAATGCGTATTTCCAGACTACCACGATCATTACTGCATAGGAGGGAATAAAAATAATATGTAACAGTTCGAATCCCGGGTCGGGCAACAAAAAGAAAATTTTCCAATTTTCTAATAAAAAATAATGTTGCTCGGGATAGGATATGTGCCCGGTTGGCGATAGGCTTGCCACCTATCACATTGTGGGACTTGGTATCTTTGGCTAGTCGTGGGTGCCCTAGTTGTGCCTCTGCCTACCTCTTGGGGATATGGGCGTGAAGATACTTGTAACAGTTACATGGCATGGATATGTTCGTGAACATGTGTTGAAAATAATATTTAATCTTATTTTTTCTTTTTTATTATATATTTTTTTAAAAATATATATTAAAAAAAAACTATTTTAACTTTACACTTATAAAAATAAATTGTCATAGGTACCTGCAACAAAATCAAAATATAACCTACAAACAAAAGGTACATAACTTATATAACTTGTTCTTTTTTTTACTTTGTATGTGTCATATTTAATAGTACCTACTTTATCAAATATCACCCATAAATTTCCCACCATATCCAATAAATATATCACAAAGTTAGCAGATACATTGTTAGCAATTTTCAAATTTGCGTATACGAACACTGTTAATTAGCACTGTATGTGTTTATAGAGTGTGCCTCGAATACCAATTTTAGTGACTAATTTAATATGACGAACAAAACAGTGAAAAATACTTCAATGGTAATTTTCTTCCATATTATTATTCATTTATTTATAGTAGTAGTACCGGAAAACATGGTAACTTTGCCCGTAAATTTATAACAAACGTGCTTAAATAGTGATATTTCGGAAAATACTGATAAATTAACTATTTTTTCGGTGTCTTATGCTCAATCTCTCGATATACAGAACCATATTTATTAGTGAAAATAACAATTATAGGTGTTGGGCAAAAAATCTCATACATTTGGTGACTTTGTCCACATTACAGAACTCCGTTACCATGAACTTTATTACCATTTTAAAAAAAACTGAATTTAAATATTCAGCAATGCTATAAAGTATTAAATTATGCGCCAAATATTCTCATTCCAATACCCTTAATAATGAGCGGGCAAAGTCAAACAGCTCTCTAGTACATTTTTCATAGAAAATTTCGAATGTTCAAGGGTTGTCAACATTGACAATATTTAACTACCAACTGTTGCCCGCGATGTTAATAGTCCCACAGAAACATTTTTACAGGATAAAAGTATTCTATGTGTTACTCGTAGTTACCCCCTGTGTGCGTGCCAAGTTTCATGAAAATTGGCCCAGCGGTTGAGTAACAAACAAACATACAAACTTTCGCTTTTATAATATTAATATCAATATGATTAAATCATTTTAGTATTGAGTAAAATTTAAGTGTGGAATGTAATAATGTGGATATATTAAAAATGGAAATAATGTAACATATTTTTTTACTTAATGTGCTTTATTTGTACCTAAGGGTTTCAAAAACTAACAAAAAAAATTAAAAAGTATGTACCTATTTTGTCTCTGTTTTTATATGAAAATAACAAATGAAACTAAAATTTGTAATGAGTTTTACTGAAAAATTATATTGCATAGTTAAAATTGGTATTTATCGACTTAATTAAATAAAGTAAATCAAATCCGAACCCTCCTTTTTATACTCGGTTAAAAAAGTGTACCTCGGATGACAACCCTAACGAAAAAGAAACATTGGGCAATGTTGTCAACGATGTTTAAAAAATATTCTTGTGACTTCGCTAAACGCATCATAAAATCATAAAATAAAGCGATATTTTATGATTGTATGATGCCTTTAGCGAAGGAAACCAGTCGTATCATTCATTTCTAATGTAATAACAAATGTATAAAAATTACTTCCCTGCGATAGCGCCAAGTAACACTTCTCGAAAAAGTTTTTTTAACAGTTTTTGCCCGCAAAAAAGCACCCTAATTTCAACATCGCCTGACAGGTAACTAAAGTAACATCTGTAACAGTACGTCCCATAGTGTTGCCAGAAATATATTCAATTTTTTACTATACACAAAATGTGCTTATTTACTATGGATAAATTTGGTATTTATTAAGTTTTTTAAGAAATACACAACTGGGCAAAGTCAACCGTCGAGGGCAAAGTTGCCATGTTTTACGGTAGTACGGAAAATATGTGGTGTAACGCTCGCTGACCGCAAACGTAACAGTGAGATCCGATAAAGAGTGGGATTAAAAGAAAGTGTTTGTGTTAAAATGCGAAAGGGCATGCTCCGCTGGTTCGGTCATGTGGAAATAATGACAGATAAAAGATTGACAAAGCAGATATACAATGCGAATGTGGGTGGATGTAGGTACCCGGGGAGACCAAGACTGACATTCCACGATTAGATCAATCGGATATTATCCGAGGGTGGCGTCAAGAGTCTCCGAAACCGGCGTGTTTGTATGAAAAGGGTAATGAGTGTGAAGGAAGCTAGACAGGTGTGTCAGAATCGTGAGTTCTGGTACTCGATACTCTGCCAATCACGTAAGGGACTTGGCGTGAAGATATGTATGTGTGTATGTGTAGTAGTATTATAGTATAAAACAAAGTCGCTTTCTCTGTCCATATGCCCCTTTGTATGCTTAAATCTTTGAAACTACTCAACGTCTTTTGATGCGGTTTTTTTATTTAGTTAGTTAATAAAAACCTTCCTATGAACAACGTAAAAATACATTTTTTTGCAATAATTTCAGAAAACTTTTATAGCGTTGCAATACTAAACTGCCTATCCTTGTCTGTCATTAAACGAGGTCGCTTATTATTGGTTGACGCAAAAACGTCTAGTAAGTTCGATAAAACTCTGAATCCTATTGGATGTTTCCCGTATAATGTAGACATTTTAATGGCGCAAACCCATTTTATATATAAACTGCAGTTGGCGCGGTAAATCAGAATTATTTGAAAGTTGAAACGGAGTGAACGGATTCAGTGAAAACATTTTACACTTTTATAATTTTACTTAAAAGTTATTTTTACGATTAAAATTAAATAAAATCAAAATGCCAGCCATTGGTATTGATCTTGGTACAACATACTCCTGTGTTGGAGTCTGGCAGCATGGGAATGTTGAAATTATAGCTAATGATCAAGGAAACCGAACCACACCTTCATATGTAGCTTTTACAGACACGGAAAGGCTTATTGGAGATGCTGCAAAAAATCAGGTAGCACTAAACCCAAGTAACACAGTTTTTGATGCTAAAAGGCTAATTGGACGTAAGTTTGATGACCCAAAAATTCAACAAGATATGAAGCATTGGCCTTTTAAAGTAATCAACGATTGCAGTAAACCAAAGATCCAAGTGGAGTTTAAAGGAGAAGTCAAGAAGTTTGCACCAGAAGAGATCAGCAGTATGGTCTTGACAAAGATGAAAGAGACAGCCGAGGCATACTTGGGGACATCTATCAAAGATGCCGTTATTACTGTACCAGCTTATTTCAACGATTCGCAGCGTCAAGCTACTAAAGATGCCGGAGCTATAGCTGGAATCAATGTACTGAGGATCATCAATGAACCCACAGCCGCAGCCTTAGCATATGGTTTGGATAAGAACTTGAAAGGTGAAAGAAATGTTTTGATTTTCGACCTGGGGGGTGGAACTTTTGATGTATCTATCTTAACGATTGATGAAGGATCGTTGTTCGAGGTTAAGTCCACAGCTGGTGACACACATTTGGGCGGTGAGGATTTTGATAACAGGTTGGTGAATCATCTAGCTGAAGAGTTTCAACGAAAATATAAAAAGGATTTGCGCACGAACCCTCGCGCCTTGAGACGCCTACGCACGGCCGCGGAACGTGCTAAGCGTACACTCTCATCGAGTACGGAGGCGACTATCGAGATCGATGCCTTATATGAAGGTGTCGACTTCTATACAAGGGTATCTCGCGCTCGCTTTGAAGAACTATGCTCAGATTTATTCCGTGGCACACTTGAACCAGTTGAAAAGGCCTTGAAAGATGCTAAATTAGACAAAAGTCAAATCCACGATGTAGTATTAGTTGGGGGTTCTACGAGAATTCCCAAAGTACAGAATTTGTTGCAAACATTCTTCTGTGGAAAGAAATTAAATCTATCCATCAATCCCGATGAAGCTGTTGCATATGGAGCGGCTGTTCAAGCGGCTATTTTAAGTGGAGAAAGTGATTCAAGGATTCAGGATGTTTTACTAGTTGATGTAGCACCTTTATCTTTGGGCATAGAAACCGCTGGTGGCGTCATGACTAAAATTATTGAGCGTAACTCCAAGATCCCTTGCAAGCAATCACAAACCTTTACCACATACTCGGACAACCAGCCAGCTGTTACCATCCAAGTATATGAAGGTGAACGAGCCATGACCAAGGATAATAATCTTTTAGGTACGTTTGATTTAACTGGCATTCCTCCAGCACCCCGCGGAGTGCCCAAAATAGACGTCACCTTTGACATGGATGCCAACGGCATCCTGAATGTATCTGCTAAAGAAAATAGCACAGGTAGAAGTAAGAATATCGTGATTAAAAACGACAAAGGACGCCTTTCCCAAGCGGAAATAGATCGTATGCTGTCTGAAGCAGAAAAATATAAGGAACAAGACGAAAAGCAAAGACAGCGTGTTGCTGCTCGCAATCAGTTTGAGTCTTATATTTTCAGTGTTAGACAGGCACTAGACGACGCTGGTTCCAAGTTATCTGACCAAGATAAAAGCTCTGCTCAAAGTGCCTGCGATGAGGCGTTAAAGTGGCTCGATAATAACACGCTAGCTGAACAAGAAGAGTACGAGCACAAACTTAAAGAAATTCAGAAGGTCTGTTCACCAATCATGAGTAAATTACATGGAGCAGGAGCTGGTGGTGCTCCTGGAGGTGCACCAGGCAGCGGACCCACCGTTGAAGAAGTTGATTAAATCATGAGATTGTTCTGTGATAAAGACTGATATTTATTGCGTGGATCTGTTACCTATAAGCTAAGATAAAATAAAATATATTTTTATTACTGTCTTTCATTGACCTATTAGATCTTCTTAATGAAGGTTATTGGTGAATTTTTTTTTTGCTGCCTTTGTATTAAAGACAGTAAAAAAATGTCATTTACAAAAAAAAAATGCATAGAAAATTATCTAAAACGTTGTCATAATGCTAAAAATAACAAGTATTCGAATTGATATCATCACCTTACCCTTTCAAGTCATTATGAAGTCAGTACTTGTTATTGTTATGTTCCGATTTAGGATGGCTATTAAACTTGCGCATTGAAGTTGGCAGTGCATTTTAATATCCTCCTTAGCATCAATTCTGCCTGCTTGTTTGGCTTCCCATAATATTTGAAACTACGAGAAGTCTTTCAAAAATAAATGATTACTCAGAAGTGGTACGAATATAGTTCTCGTATTTATTAATAGTACTATTAAAATAACTAGCTTGAGTTACAGTTTTATTGGAGTTAGCAACGCTTATGAATATGAAAATATTTAAGTATAATTGTTACAAAAACATACTACAGTACTGTACGTTCTTATTTGTCTGATTTGACTCTCCAGACTGGTACCAAATAGAATTATAAACAATCCGCTAAAATATTTTCACTATTTTTTATAATTGTTTTGCACATATTTTTATGGTACGAGTATAACCTCGTACCATAAAAATACACATTTCTATTGGTCTGAGAGTATAGCATGAGTTATATTATATTACTAGCTGCTACCCGCGGCTTCGCCCGCGTAGTCTATTTATTGAATATTTAACTCTCCAACGCTACTCGTTGAAATTTTAAGATGAAAAAAGGCCTACTTCCTTCTTCAAACTTTAAACTATTTTTTTTTATATATCATGTAAAAAGTATTACAGGAT
>NJDC01004369.1:10186-35477 GCA_002245475.1 Calephelis virginiensis
TTTTATAATATTGGAAGGCAAACAAGCAGACGGATTTCCCGATGGCAAGAAATTCACGCCGCCTACAGACACCAAAGGTGGTAATGGTGCGTTGCCAACCTGAGGCCGGGATGTTAGGCCTCAAGCAAAAGTAAGTTTACCGGCTACCTTACTCTCCAAACCGGAACACATTATGACGTTATGGCGGCAGGAATAGGTAAGGCGGTGGTACCAATCCGGACGAGTCGCTGCGAAACTCTACCACCTAGTCAGATGTCACGGTGTTTGTGACGGTAAGCCTGTGCTCGCCTTTTACGAGCTGCCTGGCAGGAAGGAGATGGTCTATTCTGCAAAGGAGCCACGGGGAATATCCAGATTTAAAGGATTTTGCAGCTCGTAAAGTTAATCAAACAAGAGGTTTAACATCCCAGTTTCGGGTTGGCAACGTATCGTTTTTATATAGGTGTATAAGAGCAACGTTTTTACCAGAAGGAAATCCGCCTGTTAGTTAAAAAAAAACTACTAGGACCTAGAGGTCAAGATCTGCGATCGTAAGTACAATTTCTTCTTTGTATTGTTGGGTACATGTGTGGATTTCATTTATAATAGAGGAAGGTAAACAGGCAAACGAATTTCCAGTTCACAAAAAATACACATCGCCTTAAACACCCAAGATGTTAACAACCAAACTGAGATAAGGATGTCAAACTTCTTGCGTAAGTTTAACAGTTACTTAATTCTCCTAAGCGGAACATGACATTGGCGAACTAACTCCAAAGTTATCTACTATGTTAAATATTAATTTAACAGCGGCAAGCTTGCAGCAAAATAATAATATATAAAACTAACCGACTCAACAAACTTCGTATCGCATTACTCTAATAGCTAAAAGTTTGTATGGGCATTAAGTGTCTTTTTTCCTACTTTCCCTGCAATTTTCTCAGCTTTTCTCATCGTAAGATCCTCCTCTTGGAAGTAACCAATACTACAAAAATGTAGTTAGCAAAAATGGTCTATCCGTACAAATGTTCAAATGGTCAGACCCCGCAAAATTGAGAAAACCTGACTTTGATTTGAACATTTTTTCATCTAAGTACAAAAAACTTTGTATTTTTCTTGATTTTTCGGGATGTTATTATCAGATTCATATTTACGCGCATACTTGTATGCTCATCCTATTAATACTAATAGGACTACTACGGAAGTATCCTTTTTTAATTAAATTTTTTTTATTGGTTGACAAATAACTGGGAAATTTTTATATTTGATTGTGGCTAAAAACTGAAATTTATGTAAGGTAGATATGCGATTGGGGACACACATTCGGTTTTGATGAAATTACCTACTCATTATAATCCAGATAAATAAAATGTCTTTACGAGCACGCACCTCTATGATAAGGATACCAAATGAAAACGTAAACACCATTTAAGATGGCGACGACAAGTGAACACCAATCATACCAAAATTTTAAAATCATTCGCAGTTTAAAAATAATTCCATCAAATTCCGTTGTTATTCGGTTTAATATATAAAGTAGGTTTATGATTCATTTGTTTTCAAATTCTAATCTATAATTATATGTAAATGAATTGAATTTCGAGCAATTTTGCAGTCGATGACATGTTCTTATCGTATTCATTTAGTATTTAGAACAAATAAACTAGGAACTTATAGAATAACCCGCTTTCTCCGAGGATTTTCGAGGATTTTATTTTTAAAATGTTTTACTACCTTTCAATTATGACAATACTACAGTGTAGTACTGTACTGTAGGTACTGTAGTTAGTTGCAAAAACATCATTATTTTTTTGAAAATACATAGGTATAGCAGAATTAATAGCTATTTTAAAATTTAGAATTAATGATAATGCATACCAGAACGGTACTCTTAGACCAGTATTTATTGATAGTATATTACCTAGTTCTAGTACTTAAATTACATACATACCTATCTTCACGCCAAGTCCCATATGAGATAGGCAGAGAGTATAGTATCTTCACGCCCATATCCACGAAGAGGTAGGCAGAGGTACAACCAAGGCACCCACGACTAGCCGGAGACACTAAGTCCCACAATGTGATAGGTGGCAAGCCTATCGCCAACCGGGCACATTTCGAGTGCCAAACCTCACGATCCTGACAAACCTTCTGTCTTCCTTCACATTCATTACCATTTTCATACAATCACGCCGGTTTCGGAGACTCTTGACTCCACCATCGCATAATATCACAAATATAAATAGTTTTCATATCTAATTCTACTTGTGTTTGTTGAGATCCTCTGTATAGAATATACCATCTCTTATCCTGCCCAGTACGAGTTGCTAAGAGGCGAGCTAAGGCTAAATTATCAACAGGACCAATAGCAGTAGATTGCTATATAGCAACTTGCCCGGGTAGAGATCCTCCGCTTTACCTATTCCTAACGTCTTATTAACAGCGTCATTTTATGGTCCTGAAGGTAGAACACACACAAAACTTGTACATTAGACCTAACAACCCGGATACAGGGTAGTGGGGTACCATACATCTATAGACCACGGTTATCTTTTATTATCTAAAGATCCATGTGCTTATATACCATCTTTTGTAATAAAAAAATCAAAGAAGTGCACTAAGGGATAGCCAACAAAAGTGAAAACTTGAATATTAAAATTGTAATTTTGATATTTTGTAATGCTTAGGCAGTTCTCAGTTTAAGAACACTATCATTTATGTGGTAAAATAAAATATTATTTGAATTGATTTTGTTAACTTAACTTCGGTGTTTGACACTATCATGTTCCTGACAGAAAGGTGCGTTCAACCATAAGTAAGGTTGGTAGAAATATACAAACTTAATGTATATATTTATGTGATAAGGCAGCAACCAAGGACATAGCTCGCCTGATGGCAAGCGATAATCATGATCTTCTCGTACATCAAGCACAGATGTTTTACCTATGGGAATCACTCTCCGATACACCTATAATCTACCAGGGTAGCTGGTATCCCCAAGACCCGCACATAACAATAACAAACAGGAACATATAAGGCAGTGAACTGCTACCCGCTCAGGTTGGTTCATAGCAATTCATAAAAAGTGCCGCTGTGGTCATTTAATCGACGCTCTCCTCTTATGATTTGCCAGGCAGGAAGGCAGATGGTTTATTCTGCATAGAAGACATGGTCCCATTCGGAATAAAGTATATACAAAACTTCAAATTATAACTCCAATAACATTAAAGATACCTACAGTTAACTGCCATCGGTTATCAATGAAGTACTCGTACATAATTGTACAGGAAAACTAATCATTGACCTCACCAAATTGCAGAGTATATAATTTTACAATACTGTAAGGCAAAAAGCAAAAAAGTTTCCTTGTAGTTTAAAATACACATCGCTTGTACACACCAAGGATTATAAAGATACGTAGCCAAACTAACGCTGGAACGGTAAGCATCTTACCATATAGTTGCTACTAGATGTTACTCGCGTGGTTAATGGTCCCACATGAACATTTTTCGTTATAAAAACTATCCTATGTGTTAATCCAAGTTAGGCTCTATGTGTGTGCCAAGTTTCATGAAGATCTGTTGAACAGTTTTCGCGTAAAGAACTATGAAACAAACATTCAAACTTTCGCATTTATAACATTAGTAGGATACCTGCAAAACCGCACCACGTTAATATCCGAATACTTACGTTATGATGGCAGTAATGCGTAAAGTTTTGTTCCAAATTCAAAAAAGTCATCCAACTAGGCAAAGGCACAGTGTTAGTGACAAGGGAGAGAGAGTTTTTGCATCAGAGATACCAACCTACGCATACACAACACAAGAAAAAAAAGTGCAACCACGAAATCATAAACAAAATATAACTTGAAGGCGTTGACCTGGTTAATGTTTTTACCAATAATAACATAAGATACAGTCAGCTTCAGAAGTATTAAATAAAACGTACTGTGAGTACTATAGACCTAATTAAAAAAATATATCACTAATTATTCAAATTGATATAACCTCAAAGTAAGCCAATGTTATGCTTGTGTTATGAGTGTTAACAAATTGAATTGTTCAAAACAATTGTTCACAATGTAACAATTAACACTACTCTATCACACAAATGCCTGCCTTCGTCGGAAATCGAACAGTAGCCTCGCAGTGACAGCATACATTAAACCCTTGACGACTGAGACTGTCTATGCAAGTATTACTGTGAGAGAAGAATTTCAACCTACTGCTAACAGTTAATTAATCTAACCAGTACGGAAGTTGATATTAATCAATCGTTTGATATTATTATTTTACCCAAATAATTATTATGAATTCAGAATATTAGTATCGTTGACTAATGCCCTTAACAGAAGCATATAATTTATTTACTTTGGAGTTAAAAATAATCATAAGTTGCCAATATACTGGGCAACTTCACTCCACTTGTCAATAACTTTTAGCCTTGTGCTGAATGAGAGTTATTGACATTGGGTCTGACATACCGTTGGCTTCTCATGAGTGTACTAGTTGCATCTCTGTCTAAAACAACGAAAATAACGGCTATAGCAGTAATTATCGTCAGTTTCCTCCAGCACCGAAACATTTCAATAAAAAAAACATTAAATTAAAATACATTTAAAATTACATTTCAATTTAAACGACTAACAGTGTATTTTTTATTAAATACAGTAGTTTAAAAAAGTTTAAAAAATATACATATCTTCACGCCCAAGGTTTTATGAAAGAGGCAGAGTTTTGCACCACAGTTAATACATACTAGGCAATCAGAAGTTGTGTATGGAAAATTGCTGAAATAATGATATTGATAAAGCTGACTGTACACTAGTTATCAAATTCGCGACGGTAACCAAACAGGACGAATGCGGTTGCTATCGCCGTCCTTGCTCGACTTTCAAGCAAGTGATAAGAAACGGTACAGATAATAAAACCACCGTGGGTGCCATCAATGTAAAATTTCCTAAACACTAGGTAAATTAACTGCTTATAGCGTTGGCATACCTTTTCAACTTTAAAGAGAAATTAAATCGGTCAAGCGTGAATCTTACTCACTCGTGTTTTATAATAAGTTTTTTTTTTATAGCATAGACAGACAAACAAACGGACGGATTTCTGGATGTGTAGTATCATACTCCCCATATATTGGACGTTTTGCTAATCTCTTGTGCAAAAATAGGTCTTGTTCAAGCTTCTAACATTTTTGATTGGGTTGATCTCTAAGAGATACTGATCCAAGCGACGCCAATCGATGGTACTAATACCGAGAGGGAGTTTTATGAGCGATATCACTGAATTTCACTCCGAACGTCGCACCATAAGATCCTCGACATGGAACAATCAGATATCGTTAGATTCCAAGGATTCTTAATTTCCACGGCGGTATATCCAAACGGACACAACTCCTGAACCATCAAGAAAACAGCGTAGGTACTCATTCTTGAAAGGCCACTAATATATCTGTGAGATCCCTGGTGGCACCGATGTCCGTGGTTTGGTCCCTTTTACCAACGAGCGACCTACTTTATCGATTTCCATGTCTTCTATTAAGTTATAAATTATGCCACGAATGGAACTGATCTTAATTACTCATAACACTAAAATTTTAAAAAATGATAACCCCGGGAGAACCTATATGTGTCTAATGACTGTCTTGGAATCGTTCCATCCGTATAAATGTATGATGCCCCTGAAAAACATAGATAGACACCTTAATCTTATAAAACCCCTTTTTTCATGTATTGGATTGCCATCCTTGGTACTTGGTGAAACTCCATTATGCATTTTTTCATATAGGAAAGATAACCGATTTTGCTTTGAAAATTAAATATTGATATCTCATAATATATCTTAAGAGAAACAAAGCAAGAGTTTTTCCCATATTGAAAATACCCCTTCTTCCGACGGGGGTTATAAATATTACGTCAATAGGCACGTTTCTGCTAATAGGTATAACACTATAATATCGGACTTCGCGACAGAGTTTAAAGTATCATGCCCATCATCTTGATGCGTGGCGATCTACAACTGTGCGATTCCGAAGACATTTTTTACCTCGCTCAACACCTTTGTGGAATCAGTTACCGAGGGCGGTATTCACAAACAGTGATGACATAGGAACCTTTAAGAAAAGAGCCGTATCATTCCTTAAAGGTCGGTAACGCATCTGTGATACTCCCGCTGTTGCGGATGTCCGTGGGCGGCGGTGATCACTTTCCATCAGGTGACCCACTTGCTCGTTTGCCTCCTCTTGTATAAAAAATATATGATTTTCACAATAATTGTTAATTATATTTCTTACAAAATTTCAATAACCCCCGACAAAATCTTTTTCTCTTAACGTATGGAAAATACCCACTATCGAGGAAGAGCAACAGGTTATGTCGGACTCGAGACGACTAAAAACCAAAACCTTCACGCCGCGCGGCTAGGAGCCAGATGAGGTAGCTTGCGCATTCACCATTTTACGCGGCTACGGCCCAGTTCTCAAGCCGGGCCTCCCGCTCTGAAAGAGGAGCGACACCGGCCATTGGAGTCACGCCACAAGCGTGCGAGTTCGTGCTCGTCGAAGAGAGTCCCCAGACTCCTCCAGGCAGCCCCGCTTCTAAGGCGCTTAGAAGGCGAAGGTACCGTCTCCTGGCGCCCCCGGTCCGCCTGCACCAGAGCGGGTTTGAGTTGGGATCATCCTCCCGAGACCGCAGATCTTGTGAGTCTTTGTGATATGACTTCTTTCCAAAATGAGACTACCGCCTGCCAGGACCTGTCACTACCAAGAATAGCTTTGATGATGCTCGACAGCGAGAGGTCCTCACCAACGATGGCTGAGAGTGTACGCCGCTGTGATTTCCAGGCGACGAAAACCTGCTTAACAAAAAACATTTGTTACTTATAATTCGTTAATTAATCAAACAATAAACGTTCGTTTTTGTTAAGTCGTTTTAATTAAGTTACTTTAGCCCTGAAGATGCTGTAAAAGCGAAACCGGTTGGGTAATTTTGTTATTTTAGACGATCTATTTTTGTGATATTAACGGGACCAGTGTATTTATACATAAATAAATAAGTAAAATAAGTATCTTTACGCCCATATTCCCGAAAAGGTAGACAGAGGCATAATCAGAGCATCCACAATGCGATAGATAGCAATCCTATCGCCAGCCGGGCTCATATCCAAGCCCATACAACGTATTCATATTATTTATTAAATAACATAAAATGTTTTTTTAGAGGACAATGCTCTGATAGACTTGCACTTTATGCTTAACAAATCTACTTTAAGCCCGATCACATAATAGTGACGCACCCATAACATCTTTGGTGTCTTAAGGCAAGGGTCGGTGTCTTACGGAGGGCCGCGTGCTTATATACTGTCTTGCATAAAAAAACCTTTAGTTCGTAGTATCATAAATAAACTAGCACTACACTATTAAGTTTAGTGTGTACTATTTAAAAACCACAGAGTAAACTCTTTATGTTCTAAATTGATCGAAAACAGATCGATAAAGTGATTTTAATTGCCATTAAAATTATTGTGGCACGATCAGGCTGATCGCTGAACGGCGAGGAGCCGAACGGTCATATGTTCAGCGTGGCGTGGCGGGAATACAGTTGGCCAGACTGTACTTCACTAAACACATGGCATTGCATTCGCGGGATCGCGCACCCTGCTTATATAAATGCTGAATCACATCTCTGGAATAAACCTTCAATATTTAAATTGTACGCAAAATTATATAGACAGATTGTACCTTGTCATGAATATTCATATTCTGCAGAATTTGACTATTTATGTTATTAACGACTTGAATTTCTAAGGTCACATTTCATACAAATATCCTAATCTTATCACTGAACAATATGTAACAAATTTATATATATAAATCAATGTCACTTTTCGTTGTAATTTTATAACCCAAGAACGGGCTCACCAATCTAAACCAAATTTTTAGGCTTGGTTTGGACTATACAGTACATGGTTTATGTGAAGTTTGCAGAAAATCGGTAGAGCGGTTCTTCATTTATCACATTTTTGTAACAAATGACTTCAATAAATGGCGGATCATTTTGTTAATGGGTATTTTTCAGTCAAATTGAAACTTTTTTCAGATGGGAATTGTGCTGTCATATTGAAACTTTTTTCAATATGACAGCACAAAAGCAAAAGGTTATATTCGTAGTGCAATAACATTACAACATTATCGCCTCTTTGGGCTAATGGTTTGGTGTTGACGTTGAGTAAGTAAAGTTTGATTACCGAGTCGGGCATTGCAATTTTTTTTTAATAAAAACAATGTTTCATAGAATCAGATAAGTGCCCGCTTGGCAATAGGCTTACCACATAACACATTGAGACTTAGTATTTTCTGCTAATCATAGTGTGTCTTAGTTGTACCTCCGGCTACTTCTTCCGGAATACAAGCTTGAATATACTCAAGTTATGATAAATTGATATGTTATTATTGATGGTAGGGATCCACTACTTTACTTATTCCCAGAGCTGTAACGACTTTTCATATTCCGGTCTGGAGGGCCCCTGCCCCCCTGCCCTGCCCTAGGCCAATAGGTATACTTGCACAGTTAGCGAAATTGCGGCCACTATTGTCTCTTACCATCAGGGAAGCCATATGATTATCCGCTGACCTCTAGATATAAACAAAGCACCTATAGAGTTTTCAGGCAGCGGTTGCCTTTTTCATTTAAAAAAGCCTGATTATTCTGTATGTTATAACATAAAAAGTTATTTTGTATGTAGAACACACATTTGGTTTAGACACGTGGCGTAATGACAGGCGGATATACTACACTCCCATTAGCAGGTTGCACAGCATTCTCACACGCAAGGCCGCTGCCCGCGGACAAGCTGGACAACTCCCTTCTCACCACTCACCATCTGTGTAATAGACGTGTGTCTATCGTCCAGATGGCGAGCTATTACCTTTCGAAGATTTTTTAGCAGATTTCTACTCTTAGATAGATTTTTTATGTTGCTTTCATATTTAGAGTCACAATCGCTATTACTGGGATCATTTAGCAAATCTACAACTTCTCTACATTGACTACTAAGAATAGATAAAGCATTGGAGCTGTAGCTTTAGCTTCAATTTTTATTTAAGACAACGTTGCCGGCATTAGATAAGTGCTCAAAGTATGATAGGTTTACCACCTAGCAGTTTCATCATCTGATTTTGGGTGCCCTGTTTGTATCTATCTACCTCCTCAGGAATATGCGGGTGTAGATTCTTACTTTAGCTGAATGAGTTGCGTTGACTGCACTCTTCTTCTAAAGATCTTCGTCTATATGTTTTGCAAAATTTCATTATATTCTGCTCGAACTTGATAAGTTCCGCTTTTACTGCGTTTCCTAAACGGGTTTTTTCGCATACATACATATCTTCACGCCAAGTCTCTTACGGGGTAGGAAGAGAGTATCGAGTGCCAGACCTCACGATCCTGACAAACCTGTCTGGCTTTCTTTACATTCATACCCTTTTCATACAAACACGTTGGTTTCGGAGACTCTTGACACCAGCTTCGGATAATATCCGAGTGATTTGATCGTGGAATGTCAACCTTGGTCTCCCCGGGTACCTTTCGTGGTATTTAAATGAAACCCTCACGTCGAGGTTTAGCTAGAGAGGTAATTAAAATCAGATTCCAAGTTTAGGTAGAATGTGTTTCTAGTATAATGTGTAGAGTTTCCTAAACTTCGAATATGTAGTTAATTACGAATTGGTTATGTCGTAATGCAATACCGGACATAAGAATGCAGTGTTGATATACGCGACATCATTTAGCTTCGACGCCTACTTGCATACACTGGATTTGAAAATAGAGAAACTCAAACATTCGTCCGATAATCGGGATCGTTGTTGATGACCGGTCAGTGCGTCGCACTCGCCTCACCTCGCACTATTTATATCGGACAGAGCGTTTCGACACGCTATGTATGTGTACCTTTATTTTATTACCATTTGTAGCCGGTTTTAAACCTCTGGTTTTAGTTTGTTTTATGCTAACATTGATCGTGGTATTGTAATATCAGAATAACATAAAAATAGGTTTGAGCAACTCATGTTTTTATACTGAGCACACTTTAACCCAAGAGCTTTCATTACAATTACTACTTAAAAGCTTAAAATATCAACAAGTATGACTAAATAAAAAAAAATACAAGAGGGTATAACTAAAAGAATATTTTTTAAGCGATAAAACTGCAAACAACCAAATTGGATTTAAATAAATAAATCGTCTTCATTTTTTTATTATATTGAAAGGCAAAAGCAAAGGGATTTCCTGATGGTATGAAATTCACGCCGCCTTTAGACACCAAAGGTGGTAATGGTGCGTCGCCAACCTAAGGCCGGGCTGTTTGGCTTCGAACAAAAGTAAGTTTACCGGAACCAGAACACGTCAACGGCAAGCTCTGACATTATGTTGGCAGAAATAGGTAAGGTGGTGGTACCAATCCGAGCGAGTCGCTGCGAGACTCTAACACCTAGTCAGGTGACACGGTGTTAGTGACGGTAAGCCTATGCTCGCCTTTTACAAGCTGCACACACACAGCACGGCACAGGAAGGCAGATGGTCTATTCTGCAAAGGAGCCCGGACCATACACAAAAATTTAATATTTTCCTCGATTGCCCTGGCATACCACTAAATAAAGACTTGGTGGAAATGGGAAACACCTGGAAAGTATGTTTTTTTCAAATAAATAAAAAAGGTTATGAAACTGGTCAAGAAATTACGGAAAAATTTATTAACATAAAAGATATAGGAGTCGAACGTACTATATAACCTCCTTCTTTTGCGAAGTTCGTTAAAATACTAGAAAGTTGTAGAATACTCAAGTAATGTATCAAATTTAAAATACATTTATTTATAAAAATAAACAGCATGGCAGAAAATGGAACATTGTGTGTCTAAATGAGTATATTATTCAATCAATATTAGAATACAAAATTGGGAACTTATTTTATGGCCGGCAATAAATACCTTAAATACCATACAATTAACATACGAACTACCCACATTATAAAAATTATTGATAGTTCAATCGCTCATTAAGTGTCCGTAGTAGCCAAAATATTTTTTTTATGATATTGGGAGGCAAACAAAGGCAGACGGATTTCCTGATAGTAAGAAACTTACGCCGCCTAGAGACACCATAGTGGTAATAGTGCGTTGCCAACCTGAGGCCGAGATGTTAGGCCTCGAGCAAAAGTAAGTTTACCGGCTACCTTACCCTCCGAACCGGAACTAGTCATGACGTTATGGCGGCAGGAATAGGTAAGGCGGTGGTACCAAACCGGGTGGGTCGCTGCCAAACTCTACTACCTAGTCAGATGTCACGGTTTTAGTGACGGTAAGCCTATGCTTGCCTTTTACGAGCTGCCTGGCAGGAAGGCAGATGGTCTATTCTGCACTGGAACCCGGCCCAACACAAAAAAAAATGCTGAAGAGTAGGGCTTATTGGCTTTAAATCTACCTTAAAATAACGTAAGTACACAGTCACGTTCGTATTCTTACCCAAAAAATATGCAACTAGTACAGTGATTTCGTATTAGAACATCATGATGATATTGAAAAATACTTATCTTTTAGATACATACATACATATCTTCACGCCAAGTCCCTTACGGGTAGGCAGAGAGTATCGAGTGCCAGATTTTAGATATCTTTTAGATAAATACCGCAAGTAATAGAAAAACGTAATAGGTATACGACGGATTATTCAAACTCCGTATTTGTGATAGTCAGCCACATTCCACCCAAAATGTTTTAACTTTTAAACGAACAAAAAATAAATTAGATATGTCTCTCTATTTATTAATGGTCTTTTCCCGTGGTTACGCTCATGTGCTAAAGTTATTTTGCTGTTTTGAGAAACCTGTTCAATACACACTTTTTCGTAGTAAAACACTTGTACTCATCCACTATACACTTTATTCAACACTTTACGCTACTCTACAGCCAACTGTGGATCCTTACATGGGCTATCAGTAGTCTCATTGCTAAGAACCCATTTCACAACGCTCGAATTTAACTTTTACTGTACAAATAGTAATATAATATCTTCAAACCCATATCGCCGAAAGTGTAGACAGAGGCACAACAAGGGCACCTACAACTAGCCGAAGATACTAATTCCTACAATGTAATAGGTGGCAAGCCTATCGCCAACCGGGCACATGTCCAATCCCGGGCAAATTTATTTTTATTAGAAAATTAAAAATATACATTTTCTAATTTTTTTTGTTTCCCGACCCGGGGATCGAACCCGGGACCTCAAGAAGACGTTGAACCACGAAACCACAGAGGCGGTCAAATGATAAAAACCAGTGACGTAAACTACCTTTCCAATTAATGTGATCGCTCCATACCTAACCTAAATACTAAAACATTTAATTTAGGCAAGGAAATACGTGAAGCATAGTTACAACAACAAGAAGCGCCGCCGCAAAGTAGGATATAAGTTATTACGCAAACTTATGACATAATGTGTAATATAGCATAATTGCACAATACCAGCCGCTATCGGTACGTCACACGTTAGGTTTTGAAATCATCCGTTTTAGCTTGTAACATTAAGGGGTCATGTATGCTAAAATACATCAGCAATATACTATTTTTTTTCATAAAAAGCAATTATGGATTTTGGCGACAAAAATACACAAGATTAACATTAATATGCTTTATAAGACTAGTGTTTCCAAAACACGATTCATTTCACTTTGCTCGATAGAAAAAAATCAAAAAGTTAACCCTTTTTTGAAAGCAGAACCCAACTGCCTACTTCAATTATGAAAATATCGACATCAGATTTAACATAAACATAGATAAGTATTATACCTAAAAGATAACTGTTTCAGTTTTTATATTTTTTTTCAAATTACTTTTATAGTGTCAAAAATAGTGATTTGGCGCTTAAGACATTTACTTTGGAGCGCAATATTTCATAGTAATCCTGGAACGGGGGAGTGCGCTGATTGGCTCTTCTGGCTGACTAAGTATGGGGCCTTAACATGGCATTTTTTGATAGATCAACCTACATATTCCTATTAAACGTGCTCGTATATATGGGCCGTGCTTACTGACCGCCCTTATGTCGATTTTATTTTCATACTAGCTGCTACCTGCGGCTTCGCCCGCGTTTTCACAGAAACCCGGTGTGCGATCGGGATTAAAAATAGCCTATATGTTAATCCAGGTCACAATCTATCTGTCTTCCAAATTTCAGACAAATCCGTTCAGCCATTCGAGCGTGAAAGAGTAACAAACATCCATACATCCATACTTACAAACTTTCGCATTTATAATATTAATAGGATAAACTTTCAAGTGTCATAGTGAATGTTCTGAGGAGTTGTTTGGTTTGGTTTCCAGCAGCTGATTTCCACCTTCGAACATTGGGACAGAGTTTAACGTATCTTGCCCATCATCTTGATGCGTGGCAATCTACAACTGTGCGATTCCGAAGAAATGTTTTTACCTCGCACAAAACCTTTGTGGAATCAGTTACCGCGAGCGGTATTCCCAAACAATTATGATTTAGGGACCTACAAGAAAAGAGCGTTCTCATTCCTTAAAGGTCGGCAACGCATCTGTGATACTCCTGATGTTGCGGACGTCCGTGGGCGACGGTGATCACTTCCCATCAGGAGAACGACTTACTCGTTTGCCTCCTCTTGTATAAAAAAAGTAAGAAGTAACACTTTTTTTAAATGGCTAATATGTTGCTAACCGCGAGGTTTTTATAACTTCACCGGACTATAAGAAGCAACACGCGTTTTAATAGACTAGGTTCAGTAACTAAAACATATGCGCTCTTTATAGTATTAAAAATCAATAGGTGGATTTACTTTATACACCCCGTTTCTAAATCGGAACACGACACTGACTAACACTGTTATTACGGCGATAAGAACAGTTAAGCTGACTAATACATGTCCAATCTTTGAGCCAGTAATCGCAAAACACTTGTTTGGAATACGTATCACTATTATCGACTGACTTGATAAAATGTCACTAATATATGACGAGTAAATTGTCATAACTGGATCTATTTATTCTGACATTAGGGGGAATCTTATCAATTTTATAAAATTTGAAAGTTTCATAGAGTATATTGTCCATATGTGACAGATACTAGGCAATATAAGAATATATGTAACCGCTAAACTCCGAAGTTCGGCTAAAACAATTAGCCGGTTATAAAAAAAATCCTAGTCTAACAACGAATGTAGCTACACACATTTATAACCGGCTAAACAGTTTTAGCCGAACTTCGGAGTTTAGCCGTATCATATATATGAATAAATGAACACACACATACATATAATTATGTCAAGTCCCTTACACCATAGAGTATCGACATCGATAAACAGAGAGTATCGAGTGCGAAATGTCACGATCATATCATGCCTGTCTAGCTTCTTCCACATTCCTGACTCTTTTAATATATAAACATGTTGGTTTCAGAGACTTTTGACGACACCCTCGGGTAAATTCCATAACCCCAGGTATCTACGAATACATTCATCTATATTCGCGTTGCATATCTGTTTTTGTCAATCTTTTATTTGTCATTCTTTCCACATTGCCGAATCAACAGAGGCATGTCCTTTCTCATTTTTACACCAACATTTTCGTAACTTTTTAAGAAATAACTAATTATAGTATTTTATAAGAAATAAAAATGTACAGTCAAATTGTAAAGTGTAACTTTCTTGTCTTTTCTTGAGAACAATATAAGAAATTACATAATCCCTTGTCAGACACCTTCGTAAAAATTATTTGATCCAATTCCCTGTTACATAACGCAAATACAACCACAAAAGATAGCAATGAAACGTGTTCTTAAACATCCAAAAGCTTAAACCTTATAATACACAATCCTCACCTACATAATAACTACATTTCAAAAAACTACGGTATTAAAAAATACAAAAAAACCAAAAGCATTGCTTATTCCAGTACACAAAGAGCAAATATGTTCACACAATTAAAAAAAGTATTTGAAGTAGGGAAGCATCAAAAGAGTTGTACGGTCCCTTAAAACATATTGAGATGTTTTTGAAATGGTGTCGTGGGAGATTCGTTTTTTCGTTTGATGCGCCGACAGTGCAGGCTGCGGCATCGCTAAGGCATTTTTTTGTATCTACCTGTACAAGTGTCTCGACGGTCAGACTAATTCTGTGATTCATTCAAAATTGGTTAAGGTATTAAAATAACACTTATAAATGAAACATAAACATCTCCAGACAAAAAAGTATCTTCAAGCCCATATCCCCGAAGAGGCACAACCAACCCACGACTAGCCGAAGATACTAAGTCCCACAATGTGATAGGTGGCAAGTCTATCGCCAACCGGGCACATATCGTATCTCGAGCAACATTTTTTATTAGGAAATTGGAAAAATCCAATTTTCTTTTTGTTGCCCGACCCGGGATTCGAACCCAGGACCTCATGCAGTCAAGTCCAACAACTGAACCGCTAGACCACAGAGGCGACAATTAAACCAAAAAAGCAAGTTAAAAGCACTTATGATATGGACGTTTGTGAACTGTGCAAATACATAGAGATAAGAGTTCGCCAATATCGTGTTCCAGTTTAACGAACAGGATACCTGGTTAACTAGTAAGTATACTTACATAATATTCCAGTCTCAGGTTGGCAACGAAAATTCTGGAAAATGCCAAATACAAAAAAATGCCAACGTCAGTTAATATTTTGCGTGTCATAGATAACGTGTATTCCTTATCATGTTTGCCTATAAAAATGTATTTTCTGATACACATTCTGCAAAAATGGTCAAGATACTTTTAAGTAAAAAATAAAAATGATCACAAAAACTAAAATCTATTGACCATATAAAGCGCTTCGCGATATACATGTGTCGGATGAAGAATTGGACCACACAGGCGCAGGTAGATGTGACTCATTAAATGTTAAGAATCCTGCTAAAATAAAAAAAAAGTTTTTAAGATGATACTAACAATCGCACGTGGCTATGTTCGCTTAGATAAATCAACCCCTACATAATTTCAAACAACTCTATATAGAAATGAAATATTTAAATATTCATTCACACGTTCAAGCAAACTTGAAAAGAATTTCAAGAAGAAAGAAAAGAAAGAAGGAAAAAATATTTATTTGCCGAATGTAAGTGTTACAAATATGTTACAAAATTATTTAAGCGTTCTAACATATTCTACCAACTTGTGGTGTGTAAATATTTTAATAGGTTTTAATCAAATTAGTAATTCTAACTATTTATTTACTATTTACACACTGTTTTTCGTATTGCTTACGTTATTGATTAATTTATCTCTATCTTATAAACTACCACCGTTTTCAAACCTAGCCAGACAGGAGAAGAAACGACAACAAAATGAATATGAACAAATCAGAAGACGTGGGAAAAACAGAACAATGAAGTGTTTCAAAACACGATGATGATTCCTTAAAAAAATCAATATTATTTTTGCTATCTTAAAGAAAGACCTAAGTGTTTGGTTTTGTCCCTATGGACAAATTCTGCTCTGTTTCGGATAGGACCACAAAAATGTTATTTATCTTTACTTATAAAACTATTGATAGTTTTTCACTTCAAGATACAGAGTTGATCACTTTTTTATTTCTATTACCATCATTATCTTGTGGTCGTCTTTACTAAAAAGTTCAAAATCCCTAATTAAAAAAATAGACTTGATGATTTATGTAAACCTCAGTACTACGAGTTGATATAACTGTATGACAAAAGATTGAAATTCAACCCAATAGTGCGAGTATTTTCATTTTACTGCTTGTCATTTAGAGTCTCCAAAACTGGCGTGTTTGCTTGTCACTACCTCAAAAATGTCAATTGTCATCAATGCTACTATTGCGTATTAATAATAGGTAAACCCGTAGCCAAATCTCATGTGCCGAAACGAGCCGAAACAATGGTATCTATAAATAACGACACCGTGGCAGCATTGGTGCGGTATTTTAAAACCCGCGCACGAGGCAGGATGTTGATAAGATATTTGCATAATCTATGTACTTCTAAAATGTAGTTTTCCAGTTTTATCATCTGTGTTGATTAATATTTAAATTTCTTAACATTATCGGTAAAAGAGTTTTGGCGCCATCGAGGGAAAAGATGGTCAAAGTTTTTTCTTTTTATTGAGTTTTAAAATTAAATTATTGAATTTCGTGTTGATATTGAGTAAAATTAGTCAATTTTGGTGGCAATTTGAACAATTTTGTTCAGTGAAAGTGCACAAATGAAATAATCATGAAGAAATCAGCGTATCATGTGTTTCCTCGTTGCTGCCAAATCTCATTACATGTGCTTGAATAATGTGGCCACCGCTTTACGCAAGAGCCTGACATGACTTACTGACGACTTATGACAGATGACTAATTATAATTGACATAAAATTTGATGCAAGTTTCTGCTTGACTAATGGCAAAATACTAACGTGTAGACCAAAACCTAAAGAAAGAAAGAAAAAAGATCACCAGTAAAATTCAATGGAGTTAATTAATATCGTGAAACATCACCATTTATTGTAATAAGTACATCTTTTGTATTCTGATTCAAATCTATTGAAATAATTACAGTATTTTTGTATCAGCAGAAAACAGAAAAAAGAGATGACATGCATGTTATTAAATTAGTTTATAAGTTTACGTTTGGTTTAAAAAATTACTTACTTAGAGGTAAGTTACTAAAACTAATTTGACGCGATTAAAATGGTCTCTTTTGTTTTTATTTTAAAAGACAGCCATAACACAAAACGAAAATCGATAAGAAGCAACATAGTGTCAGTATTATGCCGTCCGTCCATAAGCGAACCGAAGTCGCGACTTGAAAATAGATCACACAGCCTTGCAACTTTATACTGTATCAAATTATTAGAATAGACCCAAAAAACTAAATCCAACCTCTATACGCACTTCTACAACACACATTTTAATGTTCACAGAAAAAAATGGGTTGCATTCCGGGAGTTCAGGTCACGTATCCTGACGATAGGTTAGAAGTTTTTATTTTAGCACTTGCCCTGTGCTTGGGATAAATTTTCAATAAATTTTAAAGAAAGAAAAAATTTCGCCCCAGACGGGATTTGAACCTGTAACCTTTCGTCTCAAGCCGACGAATGCTCTAACCAATTGAGCTACTGAGGATTCAAGTCCCGTGGCGAAATTTTTAATTCCTTTCTAACCCGTTAACGCGGGTAGTTATGTCCTCTAGATACACAATTCTGAGTACCCACCAAATGAGTTTATCATTACAGATGAAATTCACATTTTAGAATGGCCATAACTTTCGTTTCTCGCAACGTATTTTTATTTTAGCACTTGCCCTGTGCTTGGGATAAATTTTCTATAATTTTTAAGACGAAAGGTTACAGGTTCAAATCCTGTCTGGGGCGAAATTTTTTCTTTCTTTAAAATTTATAGAAAGGTTAGAAGTTTTTACCCATTCCAAAAAAAGTGCGCAACGCCGCTAAAATTTCACTTCAAAAATGAGATCCTATCATTAGAGCATCAATACCCACGTTCTGGTTTGCAGAGAAAAGCCAAAAGCCTGAAATACAATTACAAATTTAGTTAGAAAACGAAAACTAAGCATGCAAGAAAATTGAGTTGTTAATTCTTACAAAGAAAACAGCGTAGTTGAAGTGACTCTATATTCAACAAATGATATCATAGCAACACCAGACGATTACGTAGTAATCAAACCAACAAACTGCCATACCATCACGATGAGCATTCAACAACCTCATACCATTGAAATGACATACATCGATGGATCTACATTGACACGTAATTTATCTTCTGTTCAAAACCAGCAATCTAATGATCTGTACGCGCTATCATCACCATGACTTTAACTGATATTAGCTATCAGAGGTTGGCGTAGTAGCGATAATTGTTATCTAAATATTTACCGTTTCGAACACATTACAGCGCGTGTAATTCGAAACAATTTCGTTACTAGATCCACACTACCGTTACATATATAAGTGTTTCATTTGAATTTAATTTAAATATTTTACTTAAAACAATGAATAATTATAGAAATTTCAGCTTTTCGCATAATGTAAAAACTAAATGTGTCTTATTTAACAAATAATAACGAATAAGATTAACATCTAATTACTATTTTTTGTTAATATCTGGGGTTTGTGAAAGCGCTCTGATTACATCAAATTGGATTGCATAAAATTAATCTTCAATTACATCAAATAAATTTAAGCATGATTCTGACAAAACCGACCAAACCTCTCGTTCTAACGCAACCAGCAATAAAAGTAGGTATAACATTAATACGAAGAAACATAAATATCCCTGATATATGATCTGTAAAAGTTTTTAAAACATACCTGAGAGAAATATAAAACAAATAAGAATTATTCTTTTTAAAATCAAAAATAACGAAAAAAATTAATAAAGTTAAAAATTAGTTTAACATGAAAAGTAAATAATTGATTTATTATTAGGTAAAATATTAAAAAATATGTCACTGCGTTTGTAGATCAGACTACCATCCGTCACAGTGGTATATCCGTTGGTTTTTAAAGGAATTCAATAGCAATTGAAGTTTACATTTTTAAAAAGGCTATAAAGTATGGACATAACTTTTCTTCTATTTGTTTTTTTTAATAAAAAGTCAATATCGTAATAAAACAAAAACACTACATAGACAAAAATGATATCAGAATAATTCTGCGTTGCTATGTGAAATAAGGTCAATCAAACAAACAAACACACTTAAGCACTTGTAATATTAAGTACAAGCATATTAAATGAGATGCAGCTGGAAATAATAAATCGCGAATTTAGTTGTCGAAACTGCTAGCCCGATGATAATAAAAAGCAGTAATGCGTGGAAAATCTGAAATTTTTTATAATAAGATACGACATGACATAAGCATCAACGGAACAAGATTAAGCAAACAACTCAAAGTTGTAAAAATAAGTAAAAATTTTTAAACTATGCAATTATATTCTGCAATTTTGAATTAATTTGCATATATTCCATTAAAAATTACATTTCACATAGAATTTATAATGCTTTTAGAACATAACTTGATAGCGTTAAAGTAATTGAACTTCTTAAACATGAGGTAATTTTTACTAATAAATTATAATTAAGAAATACCGAAAAGTCTAGAAAGTCTTTGACCTTCCTAGAAGCCCTATAGACTTCAGCCTTAAGCCTAACCAGCCAGCTGGTGGCAAAAGTTGACAGGTTTGAAAGAAAGAAAGAAAGAAAATTATTCATTTGCGGAATATGTGTGTAAATGAGATGTTACAAAAATATTTAAGTATAACATCAACATATTCTATCATATTTTGGTGTGCAAACATTTTAACATTTATAAAAATATTATTTAATTGCATAGGCTTTAACTTTTAAGCCAATTTTTTATATTTATAACAAGTTTAATTATTTATTACCAAAACATTTAAAAACTAGAATTAAATTTAACCCTGTCTACCGTAAACTACAATTTCTCACTAGCACCGCTCCATCTAACGTTTCTACCCACTCGGGCATCTGGTATATTCTTTGAGTTAAGGGGTTAGCACAGATGCCTAACATAATCAAACTTTTACTGGGCTCGAGTTTAAATACTGATGGACATTATCATACATATCTGGATTTCAGGGTGACCAAGGCCTGAGTATTTACTAAATTGATTTTAGTATATAACAAATACTCAATTGTTTTTTGTTATTATTTATTTATTACTAGCTGTTGCCCGCGGCGTTACCCCCTGGTTAGTGGTCCCACAGGAACATGTTTTCGGGATAAAAACTATCCTGTGTTAATCCAAGTTACCCATAGAGTGTGTGCCAAATTTCATGGAAATCGGTTTAGCAGTTTTTACGTACTGATGTTTAAAAACACACAAACTTTCGCATTTATAATAGTAATAGGATAATTAGCCTTAGGCCGTGACACACTTTGCTGTGAATTTCGTGGTCAGCGATGGGAACGAAAGATTTGTCAAAAATAAATGGTATCCTTAATATTAACATAGGCTGCAAACCGCTACTACTAATACATACAATTTTGTAAAAATTCGTTCAGTAGTTTTTCAGTGACAAATGAACAGAAAGAAGGTAAGCGCAAACGGGAGAGTGGATGACCCAATGGAAAGGGATCACCGTCAGCGATGGCCATCCTAACTACCACAAATGCGTTGCCAATCTTAAACGAATGAGTACCCTCTCGATCATTCTCGATCTATTCTACAGTTTTTTTATTAGTTTGTTTTATATACCAAAGTTGGAGATACTATACACATATATGGCTATTTTTATCTTAATAGCTTAAGTGGTTCGGTTGAGTACAAAATAATTTAAAATATAAACAAATCAATGAGGAACAGCAAGTAACAAATATATTACATCAGCATCGGCTCGGCCAAGTCGTTCTCGTTTGTACTTTGAAAGAGTACGTGAGAAATACCACGTACACTTCTTACAAGGCCATTTGCAAAGAATCTACCCTATGTAGGCCAAAAAATGGTAAGTACTCGAAAATGTACAGGCACTAGAAAGTTGTGTAAAAAAATGTATGTTCAGTTATCTGTTGACCGCGACTTTGTACACGCGTTAAAGAGATTTTTTATGGATATTAATGGAATTACAAAATTTTTAACAACAAAAGTTATCCTGAATTTTTACTTGGAATTTAGGCTACTACCACACAAAATTTGGTAAAAATAAGTTCAGTAGTTTTTGCGTGAAATGTAAACAGACAAACTGACAAAAAGTTTAGTAACCGTCGTCTTGAGTTCTGTATACTGATGACAATACGAAACAATAATTGTTTTTTAAAAAAATCATTTACAGATTTAGTTTTATTACTGTTTTTGTTTTATTATAAGTATTTATAAAAACAATTTATTAAAAAATAATAAAATGAACTAAAACTAAAAAAAACAGTTAAGAATTCTAGTCCAATCAAATCTTAATCAAAATACTTATGTAGAAACATTGATTTGTAGAAAAAAATTATCGTATTTAGTCATCTACAGTTGGAACTATTTTAATGACTTGGAAAATTGCAAACATGGCGAATAAGTACTATAGGCATTAAAAAAATAAATAGATGTATATTTATTATAACTAAAAGAATAAGGTACAACATCTTAATATTTTTACGGTATCTGGACGATGTTAGGGATAAATCTAATATCATGGAATAAGTAATACATTTAGCATCGAAAATGTCACTGCTATTGCAAAATATTTAATTCTACGTAGTTTTTCTGCATTAATAACAATTAAAGCCAGTACAACATAGACTTCCTTTTGAATCCGCAACTACTCTAAATGGTTTGACTCACCTCGGAGATGTCAATATTTAAAAACCAAAAACACGAAGGTTGCTGTGAGGTCACCTACATACCTCTACTCGCGACGGTCGGTCATGGTCGCAAAAACTTCATATTATCCTAATTTATGTTACAAGCTTCAAGCGTACAGCGTTTAACATTATTTTTGACGTGACAATGTCTTATTTGATAGAGCCTGCTGCACGCACCAAAAACATGACTCATGCGGCGTTAATTCGCTCTGAGGCGTTCCATTTAGACGAAGTGCAAGCGGGAGCTCCGTTCTTATGATGTTGTCACATTCAACTTTCGTCAGCCAACCGACTTTACAGACAACCGATTTTTTTTAAAGTGTCTGCTATTTACACAGTAAAAAAGCGTCTATCGTATACATATTCTACCTATATTTTTCTGTCACGTTAAAATTCAATAATTTAATCATTTTATTAATTTATTAGTGTAAATACACCAAATTTAACAAATGACTTAGAGAGCGCGGCGTAGAAATATACAAAATGTTGGCTTATCTTAAAGTGTAGAAATTTATCATTATCGCTAAGTATTATCATTTCAGAATAATGATTTCCATTGCAATCAATCACAAACCTCGCTGACACGATATATATCGCAATACGTTTGAGTTACACCAATCCACAAGATATACAAGTTTTAGTAAATCCTACAACGCGGTATAACTATCAGTTAGCTAAACTAGCTAGACTCAAAGTCGTGAAATTCCAGCAATTTGAGGCTTATAAACATTCACTTTCATATATTTTCAGCACTTTTCCACCAGTAGTCTTTTTGGTAACCTATTCAACCTATGCTCTCCTGAATAACCATGGACCCCAACCTACAAGGGGAAAATATCAATAACCAATCCATAACTGATCCTGGTTAAGACAATTTGTTTCCAGTACCTACTTGATGAAATCTGTATAGAATGTATTTATTTTATGATATTGGAAGGCAAACAAGCAGATGGATCTCCTGATGTTTAGAAATTCACGCGGCCTAGAGACACCGAAAGTGGTAAAGGTGCGTTGCCAACCTGAGGCCGGGATGTTAGGCCTCGAGTAAAAGCAAGTTTAGCGGCTACCTTACCGTCCGAACCGGAACACGTCATGACACTATAGCGGCAGGAAAAGGTAAGGCGGTGGTACCAATCCGGGCGAGTTGCTGCTAAACTCTACCACCTAGTCAGATGTCACGGTGTTAGTGACGGTGAGCCTATGCTCGCCTTTTACGAGCTGCCTGGCAAGGAAGGCAGATGGTCTATTCTACAAAGGAGCCCGGAGGATATGCATACTTTGTTTTACAGAAATATATAATTTAATAAATATTCCTGGACAAGTCACACAAATTGAATATAATCCGCAAGTAAGCAAATTACATGCTTGTGTTATGGGTGTTAGTCAACATTACTAATACATAGAAGTATTTAAATAGATACCAGAAATAATTTAATACACGCCCAGACCCAGAAATGCAGATATCTAAATGTTCATCACAAAAATACCTGCCCCCGTCGTGAATCGAACCCGAGCCTCGCGGTTGATGGATGTAGTAAGGCGTGTACGCTAGCCACGCGACCAACGAGGTGGTCATCTATATCTCAATCTTTAACTTCGTTTGAGTGAAAAACACGTGCATCATCTGACTCATCTAGGATTATGGTTTAACGTTTATCGCTTACTTTTTAGACCATACCGATAATTGCATTGAGCTACGTATTGGTCACCCTTGGTCTAAACATTTTTTGAATAAAGCCGAGATAATAACTTACGTTCCAAATAAAAAATATTACATATCGCTCGTCTTTATTTCTTTGATAAGCTGTCTTTGCAATACATTACTTGATCTTGGAGGTCTATAAATGAGTAGTGTTTTCTTTTTTAATGGCCTTTTAAATAATTTTATCCCTTTGTTTTACTTAAAATATTATACATCGATACTATATCATTCTTTTTTTAATACGTTATTCCCCGTTACGTTTAATACATCTAGCCCAGAGGTTCCCAAACTTATTTCATCTAATGCCCACTTTGAAAATCAGTTGTTTTGTAGAGCCCTCTCTCGTTTTTTTTTTCATGTCAATAACCTCAATAGTATATTTGTTTTGCCTGGAGTTAAAAAAAATATTATTCAAGATTTATACCGCCCCCCTCTAGGCTTGCAGCGCCCACAAGGGGGCGTTATCGCCCACTTTGGGAAAGGCTGATCTAGCCACAATAGACGTTTACCATCACTACTGCTTGTTCCCAGTCTCATAACATAAAAAAATCCATTCTATCCTATTTAAATACATCGGGGATCAAAGTATTCGATCCGTAATATTATCTTACGAAATTTTTTTTACAGAATAACTGCACTAGAGAGAAATTTCAATTTTAAGGTTTCATAAATAGAGAAATGGTAACTGCACCATAATATCCTTTAAGCAAATACCAAAGCTGCGTTTCAAGTTTCATTAAAACGACATATGTATCTAGCGCACGATCTAGTAACAACTTAACAAGTAATAAGACTTTTTAAGATCTTATCTTACTTTAATTTACAGTAGCTGTCTAGGAAATGTATTAAGAACACAAGACTGCCAACTTGTTCAAACAACGTCAGAGCATGTCAAAGACCGATAGGTTTAATTAGTAAGCAAAAAGGCGCCACGTTTGTGTGGGTGTGAAGAGCATAAGCCAGCTAGCCAAGATAATTTGGCCCCTTTTCTAGTTTAAGAGGAATCATTCTTTAAGGTTTCAATAGGGTTCAAACGTTCTGGTCAATCCACTAGCGTAGGTGGCTTCAGTACTCCAGGAGGTCACGGTCGCCACAGTTAAACTGACCACCTTCGTAATACAAGACTTAAAATGTCATTGTATTGTGTTTGAATGACCTTTGAATAACCAATTTATAATGAGTTTTAAATGTAAGTAAAGGGCAAATGGGTACCGAGTTTAGCCTCGGTTATTGAAACT
>NJDC01004369.1:45248-62993 GCA_002245475.1 Calephelis virginiensis
TGAATGTGAAGGAAGCAAGACAGGTTTGTCAGGATCATGAGGTCTGGCACTCGATACTCTCTGCCTACCCCGTAAGGGACTTGGCGTGAAGATATGTATGTATGTATGTGTATAACCTCATGACGTTTTCCAGTTTGGAAGAAAGGTAGCCGGTAAACTTACTTTTGATCGAGGCCTAACATCCCGGCCTCAGGTTGACAGCGCACCATTACCACCTTTGGTGTCCGTCTGCTTGTTTGCCTTCCATTATCATAAAAAAAACATTATTTAACTAATATTATAAAGACGAAAGGTTTGATTTTTTGCTTGTTTGTTTGAAATGAATAAGCTCCGAAACTACTGAACCGATTTCAAAAACCCTTTCACTTTTAGAATGCTACATTTTCCGTGGGTGACATAGTCTTTGTTTTATCAAATCGGTGAAGTAGAAGGAAGGTTACACAGGCGAAACTGCGTGAAACTGCTAATACTTATTAAATAGAAATTCGTTAGACATATGCAGATTGATTATAGGGAAATAGGTCAGGGAGCCGTCGTGGGGCAGCTAATCATGGCGCGCCGACAAGCTCCAAGGCTACATCTCCGAGGTCAAATAACAACACAATGCATTTAAATGCATTTTCATCTAATTATTAACATGGATGACTGTCTGTTGTATCGACTATTCTAGTAATTAAATAACCAACGTGCTAGGTTTCATGTCTCATTTAACCATTTATACTGGTGGTAGAGGACTCGAGATGTGTGGTTGCTTCCCTGATTAGGATTACTAACTTACCTGTTCCTACTGCTTCAACGGCAAAGCTCGCTGTAGACGTTTTCCATTCTGAAGGGTAGAGTTGTCGGAAGAATCGCATAAAGTGATGTGTCAGATTTTCCTACGTGGCATAAAAAGAAAAAAAAATGCCAGTCATAAAATAATAGGTACACTAATAACATCTATGGTGTTCATAGACAGCAGTTAGCCCTGATTGTAAACTATATCACGTAATATATCATTTTTGACAGAAACATCGTCAGTTTGTAGGCGCCATGAATATATGTTAATAAATTCGTCTGTTTGTTTGCCTTCTGATGATACGAAAAAATATAATATCGACGAACTGAACTTCGTTCGGTCATTAACGACTAATGAAAGTCTGCATGGGGAAAATTAAAAAGTTGTTGGACTTGACTTCATTCGGGCAACAAAAAGAAAAAAAATATTTTTCCAACTTTCTAATAAACAAAAATGTTGCTCAGGATTGGATTTGTGCCCGATTGGCGATAGGCTTGCCAGCTATCACATTTTGGGACTTAGTGTCTTCGGCTAGTCGTGGGTGCCTTGTTTGTGCCTCTGCCTAAAGCTTCGGGGATATGGGCGTGAAGATACTTTTATATTTAAAGATTGATATTCCCTAGGTGATACATTTCAAATCTTAGGAGTAGTATTTTAATAATCATGATTAAAAATGTTTATGTTTGTTTATCTTTGATTATGGTATTGTGAGTAGACAGACTTGTCCTCCAAACTTCAAGGTCGACAAAGCATTCGTAAAAGAAACAAGTTACCATCAATTTCAGTTGTAAGATACTAAGAATAAGATTCTTTGAAATAACGTTCTCTATTTCGAGGTCAGTTAAGAGTGGCTAAAAAATTTAGGGATGCATTATCAAAGATTTTTAGGTTTTTATTATAAAAAAATCGACATTAATTTACGTTTTGAAAAAATCGGTGTCATTAGACAGCACTACAAGAAAATCACAGGTATCATTATTTGTAAACTTGACATTTACATCTGTTAATTCAGTTTCTGAAATTAAAAACAGACAATAGGTACATAGAACCGTAAAGCCCCAAAATGCTACACATATCCCTATACGGGGGGTAAGCAATAAATAACGATATCAGGAGTTTTGTTTGTTTGTCCATCTCCATAACGACAGACGTCATGATGTCATACAAGCCGTATGCTAAGATTCATACAAATGGTGCCGGCGACCTCATCCTCCAGACCGGAACATGAACTATTGTTGGCTGTCACTAGACTGACAAAAGTGGCTTACGTTGTTTCAATTTCGAAGGACTAGGTCACATACGCAGCATATTTATTAAAACTAGCGGCCCGCCCTGGCTTCGCACGGTAATGAAATATACATATAAAACCCTCCTCTTCAATCACTTTATATATTAAAAAAAAGTATCAAAATTTGTTGCGTAGTTTTAAAGATTTAAGCATACAAAGGGACATAGGGACAGAGGAAGCGATTTTGTTTATACTATCTAGTGTAAGATACATGTGTCCGTAGGTACATTGAATTACTTACAATTGTACGTTTTCAACCTATAACCATCAATAATTACAGATACCAAAATAAATTATAATCGTTCACTAACACAAGCAAAAAATTTGCTTACTTTGAGGTTAAATCGATTTATGTAAAAATCAAAGAAAAATATTCAACTAATTACACGCAGTTCGAACTGCACGGCATTTATTTTTTAACTGATTTAAAAATAAGGAGGTTATATATTTTACTTCTATATTTATTTATTTAAATAGTTAAACCTATTTTAAACAGACTTTTTTAATTAAAGCGTACTTCGGAGGTGGAACTCTTGTCTTTAATTCTGAATCTGAAGATGAAATCCCAGAGAAATTAAGGAATATGATTAATTTTTTGTACGTAGATGATTTACTTATTGAAAAAAGGAAGGATTTTTTAGTTTTACTGTACTTAAATTATATTTGAAAACATTTCTCAAGTTTCTTCTATTAGTTTTTATTATATCGATGAAACAAATAAAGAAACCAATTTATTTAGTAGGACAAAAATTAAAAAAAAGTTTTAGGTAAAACGCAAGCCCAAAAAAACCAGCTCTATAAGTGTCCCAATCATCTACCCTTACATTCTTTGAATATCTTCACTATACAGATACTATTAGTAGAGTACTTAAAATTTTCCCGAGTATTCAAGCAAAAAACTTAACAAAACGGATTAGTTATTCATAGAAACAGTGAGTATAAAATTAACATTTAAAACTTAAAACCCTAAGTAGTTAATTAATCTTCTTAATAGAATTACAATGTTCATTTTGTTTACTTTACAGGCACTGTATACATAATTCTCACCCTATTACCAAGATGTTTAGTGTATTCAGAAAATTTAGTTTGTTTAGACGCCAAACGTTATTTATCGACAGAATATAAAATAACTTAATTTCGTAGCTTCAGCTAAGTGGTATAAATATTACACCATAACATCAGTGCTTGCTACTTTCGTGTGCCGGTCTGGATGTAATAGTAGCAGAGTAAACAGTGGAGTGGTTAGGGTAGGGCGCGGTTGGCGTACCGCCCAAGGAGATGCACGCTCATTGAGCGAAGCCTACTTATACGTAAATTAAATCCATAAATTACTCAAATTTAGAAAATAGTACTATTATAGAAGAAAAAAGTATCTTCGCGGCCATATCCCCGAAGAGGTAGGCAGGGGTACAACCAGGGCACCCACGACTAGCAGACACTAAGTCTCACAATGCGATAGGTGGCAAGCCAACCGGGCACAAATCCAATCCCGAGCAACGTCTTTTTTTAATAGATAATTGGTAAAACCTTTTTTTCCTTTTTTTGCTAGACCCGGGATTAGAACCCGAGATGCAGTTAAGTCCAACAACTGAACCGCTAGACCACAGAGGCGAAATACTACATAATCATAATATTAACACGTGAAGCAAAAACCCTGGACCCCTTTTTACTAAAATTGCGAGGACGGAGGAGTATGTAATTTGGCACACATTATATATTTAAATCATTTATATTAAATAACTTCTAATTAAAATTTATTGTGGTCGAATTTTCAGCAATGAACGACCACTAGTAAAATAAATATTATAGATCATATTTGACAAAAAAAAATTGTAATAGTAGTATTTAATATTTCAAATATTAGAAACAGAATAATGTGAAGCACCAACTACATATATTGCGATACACACACAATATTTTTTGGGCTGTCGGTGGTTGTAATAGTATTCTAGCAGACCCGACATCGGATTCTGCTGGAATACTAGACAAACTAGTTACAATTGGATTAAAAATTAGGGCTTGTGAATAGTGGATATGTGTTGGAGAACGTATTAGAGCGACATAGTCGCGAAGCGACAAAGCTCTTCAAAATAGATGAAAAAAAATTATAATCTACTACACTACTCTTGGCTATGACAGTTAAAAACAAAGAGGAAAATGGTGCGTTGCCAACTTGTGGCGGAGAAACAAAGTCAGCTGCATAAGTTTACTGATTATGCCACATTCAAATCTAAAACATGTAACATTATCACGATAGGAGTTGGTGAAACGGCAGTACCAGGCAAGTAGACGTTGAACTTTACCATCTAGTGAAATGTTCTTGAACATATCCTGAAAACACATTAGCAATTACATAAAAGCAAAGTGACATCGCTGGTGACCCAAATTAGCTTAACAGGTAGACAAAATCGACCCAGTTGATCTGCGAGCGTGTCATACTGTGGGACCGTTACTCCGTACTCTACATGCGTTAAGAGACGAACTTACCGTAGTTATAATAATGTTTAGACATTGGTATACACAGTTATTTGGTATCTAACAATTGCTCTGTGCTACTTCATTGAAAATATATAGTTACGGGGTTTTTATGTATGTAATGTTTGAGTAACAATATGGGTTCCACTGCCTCAGACTTAATGTAGGACCGGTAATCGACTATAGTAGATAATTTGATTCGATCTAGGGCGTGTGTTTTGCACTATCGTAATCTTCGATTTTTCTGCTACGAAAAATCGGTCACCGACTGCTGAACGTGGGCGGGAACAATCCAGGAGCTGATGCACTTTATCCCGTCGTTGCATTTCATTATCATTTACATTACCCCGTGTTGGTCCGGGTTCTTTTAGCCCGTGTTGAACCAGGCTCTTTTGCAGAATAGATCATCTGCCTTCCTGCCAGGCAGCTTGTAAAAGACGAGCATAGGCTTAACGTCACTGGCACCGTGACATCTGAGTACGTACGTGCCACCTCCTTACATATTCCTGCCGCCATAACGTCAATGTTTGCCGTTGACGTGTTCCGGTTCGCAGGATAAGGTAGCCGGTAAACTTACTTTTACTCTTTACTTTTTGCTCGAGGCCTAACATCCCGGCCTCAGGTCAGCAAACCGCCATTTCCACGTTACATGTCTTTAAGCAGCGTGAATTTCTTACGATCAGGAAATCCGTCTGCTTCTTTTCCTTCCAATACAAAAAAAAAACTTTTTTTTTACTACTTTTTTTTACATTATCTTTGGGTACGTATTTAAATTGGTATTCAGGGCAAAAATGGGTACAACAAATATTAGGAGGTGTATTAACGGGTTTTAATGGGTATTTGAACTTACAAGTACTCGACGTTTCTACAACTGGATCGAATTACTCTGTCCTAAAGTTTTTTCAACCGAACATCACCATTTTTTCCAGCGAATATAAAGGACGATATATATAAACATGAAAAATAACAGGGGAAAAGGCTTTAAAATGTCACCAGTCTGGAATCTAGTGATTGCGAAAATTAAACAGCTCATATAAGCACGATGGCTGAAGATGGTTGTTGTAGTTTAGCTCAATATGGAAAGTAAGCTGAAATTCCAGCATTCTCACGTTTGGAGATGACCTCGCAGCACCTGTCTACTGATGACCAGGAACTTGATTGAAATGTCGAACTTCTACAATTTAATCCAAAAACCCCCCTGGACACGTTACAATACTATTAATTAAATAAATAAATATCCCTGGACAAGATACACAAATCGAATCTAACCCCAAAGTAAGCAAATTATATGCTTGTGTTATGGGTGTTAGTCAAAAATTCTGATACATAGAAATACTTAAATAGATACCGGAATAAATTTAATAAACACCCAGACCCGGAAATGCAAATCTAAATGTTCATTACATCAAGGCCTGCCTCCGTTGGGAATTGAAACCGAGCCTCGCGGTTGTTCGATATAGTTAGGCGTGTACGCTAACCACCTGACCAACGAGGCGGTCGATTAATTACTAATATTGGAACGTCTAAATTTTGAATAAACATGAATAGTAAATAAAAATGGAAGTTTGTAACTTCAACTTTGTCATCCAGACGACTTAAAATTCAAGACGTGTGTAAAAGTAACCAGAGTAAACGTAAATCAAGGACCAAAGATACAGATAGAGAAGATATTGCAAACGCTAGTACCATAGTCAAAGATCCGAAGACCTACATCGAGCTGATAATAGGATGAAACCGGTTTGATAGCAAATTTAGTATATCAGAAAATATATTAAAAATTGGTTTCCTACAAAAATCCTGAACATTTTTTATTTATTTTTTAAAATGTTTTTTATTAATTAATTGGTGCAATATTAAGATTTTATCACGACTTAAAGTAGGAATACGACGAAGTGCAAATGTTGGGTTGCTTCTTGTTCATCTGGATTGCCAGGTATAAACAGATAATTGTCGATGCTAGTTACTTTCACGGGATCAGATAATAGAAAAAAAATATATCAACATATGTGCAGTTTCATTACAAATTTTTATAACAATATAAGTTGATATATATGGTTGCCTGAAAAAAGAATTGAAAATGTTAAAAACATTTTTTTTAAATAATTAAAAATATACGGTCCAGGATTTTTTTAGGCAAACCATTTTTAGTATATTTTCTGATATACTAAATTTGCAATAAAACCGGTTTCATCCTATTATAAGCTCGGTGTAGGTCAATCTAACTTCGGATCTTAGACCATTATATCTTCATACAAACAGGCGAAAGCGTTTATACCAATGCGTCTCGAGTTCGATAGCCACTTAGTATGCAATCATTCATGGTTGCGCCGCAGTGACGAACGGTTGATGTAACAGCGTTATTTTTTTGTAAGCAACAGACAAGCGTGCGATTTGTGAATGCTTTTTGGTTAAATAAGTCCTAGTATTTACTTAACATGGCAAAGTACTATTATGATGGACTATATCTTGCAATTTCTGAGCTTCATTTATGCGGTCAAGAATGATTTTTATATAATTAGGTAATCAAAGACAACACATCTATTTGATTGAACACTCTCTAACCATTAAACGATTTTTGTTTGTTAAAAAAAGGCAATAATAACGATCATAAAATCAGACACGATGTCAAATAGACAGGTGTAATCACAATACTGAAGGCACGTAGCCCTATCGCGTGTTGGCGAACTACGGCTGTAGGTATTATTTAAATTGAAAAGGGCCGAGTGACAATACTGTATCTTACATTATCTTGCTAGTACCAACAACATAAATAAATCTGTGGGCTAATACACACAACATAAATAAACATAAATAAATAAAAGGGATATGGGCGTGAATATACTTTTTTTTTTCACATAAATCAATTATTTGACACTTCTGTTTATTTTTGATAGGTAGACAATTTTCAAACCAACAATACAAGCATTTTATGTATGACTATTGTAATACATTCAATGATAAACAAAATTACTAATTCACACACAGGAGAACCATTCATCTTCTACGAATAATAATTAAAGGCCCTGATCAGATAAATGTTTTTGTTTCGTAGGTATTGTCTGCGCAACTTCTGCACAATAAACATATTCTTCTCAGTTTACAACAATGTCACTGGGTTACTCATCAACCAAGTGGTGTTTATCGACATGATCAACACACGTGTCTAGAGTATCGATGATTTATTACCGCCCAACTATCGAAGTATAAGTCTCATTACATTTAGCGCTTGATTTTAAGTAAATGGCGAAGCGCTGGAACTCTCTGCGTAGTTGGTATTTCTAGAGAAACACAATTTAACCCGTTTAAGGCGAAAAGTGTATTGACACCTTCCAACTTGGCATGAGTCTGTCTTCGGTCCCTTCTTTTTTAACGTCTTTATTAAATAATCACTAAATTAAGCTATCAGTGATAATAAAAAAAAACATGCATTTATGTAGAGTTCTACGAAAGCTTGTAAATTGGTATCCTAAAGATAGGTATTCTTTTTCTGCTGCTATAGACCTTCTTACTTTGATGTCAATATTTTGCCGTCTAAGTACATTTAAGCAATTTAGTATTTTCGTCGATTTCCATAGGATACCATCATCAAATCCAGATTTGTTAGCAATGGGACAATATCGTAAGCAAGCAAATGAAATTTGAAAATCAGTTCATAAATGACGAAGGAATCGATTAAAGTTCAAAAATAAGAATAAATCGTAGAGCCTCCTCCTTTTTTTAAATTTCGTTAAAAATATAAAGAATCCTCACAAATTTACTAATATTATAAGCTTCACACACACATGTTACTAGCAGTTTATTTTCAGAAGATCTCAAGCTGGTACTAGGATTATTTTCGAATCAATAAATAGGCAAATTGTTGCATAACTCTAGCCCCAAAATTATGAGGAGTATTTGTTTCAGTTATAGTTTCAAAAGCACTAATTAATGAAAGATTTTTGATCTGCAGACGACGATGAAATTGAGAACAGATCAGCAGAAATACACGAAGTTTTGATTATGACTGGTAATTTTTTTATGATATTGGAAGGTAAGGAATTCACGTCGCCTAGAGACACCACAGAAAGTAATGGTGCGTTGAAAACCTTAGGCTGGGATGTTAGGTCTCGAGCAAAAGTAAGTTTACCTGGAAGGCTGGAAGGCCTCCGAACCGGAAAACGCTGACAATATGGCAACAGGAATAGGTAAGGCGGTGGCACCAATCCGAGCGAGTTGCTGCGAGACTCTACCACCTAGTTAGATGTCACGGTATTAGTGATGGTAAGCCTATGCTCGCCTTTCACAAGCTGCCTGGCACAGGAAGGCATACAATCTATTCTACAAAGGATCCCGGACGGAAGGAAAATAAAGTAAATCGTCAAGTAGCTCCAGCACGTAGCTGTGATTATTTTACGGCCAATGTTAATAATATTTCTCTAAAGATGGATTTCAAGCAATCTAGATAGCTGCCTATCCGCCGGCCTATCCTATACCTAATTGCCATATTTATCCTGTCCACAGATATGTTATTGGCAAGCGATAACATAAAAATGGATCAAAATATCAATCTTGGACAACAAGTTTTGGATTAGGATTGATTATTAATATTGGCCGTTAGACGTTCATGCAGGAAAATGTATGGCTTGTTATACCTTCTTTAATATACATTGATTATAAAAAGGCAGTTCACGGGCTAATGCTACAAAAACATAGTTGGTACATGGTTTCTTAGCTGACTGTATCCAACTTCATGCGTACCGTTAAACTCATTGCGGTACTTTTATGACAATATACATATTACTGGGAATGGCAGATCATGCTTGTGAGATATAGGACCTGTAAAATATTGCACTTTAATAACTAAGTTTAGTAAACTTCTTCGTTAAATTTAAAAGTAACCGTAAACGTCGGGTAGGTTTAGGCAACACTAATTTATTGAAATCTGTTAAATTAATAACCGACGTTTATTACTTGTTATTATTTTATGTAGTTTATAATGTTACATTTTGTATGAGTATGATTTTTTTATGATATTTTGTGTTAGTCCTGACTTCTTTGCAGAATATACCATCTACCTTTCTGCCAGACAGCTCGTAAGAGGCAAACATAGGCTTTCCGGCACTACCACCGTGACATCCTACTAGGTGGTAGAGTTTCGCAGCGACTCGTCCGGATTGGTACCACCGCATTACCTATTCCTGTCACCATTACGTCAATGCTAGCCGTCGACGTGTTCCGGTTCGGAGCGTAATTTTGCCAATAAACTTACTTTTGCTCCATTCGTAAGATCCCGGCCTCAAGTTGGCAATGCACCATTACCACCTTTGGTGTCTCTAGACGACGTGAATTTCTTGCCGTCAGGAAATCCATCTGCTTGTTTTACTTTCACTATTATAAAAAGGCAGATAGATATAGAAGATATTTAAGAAAAGATTTGCTTACCTATCAACTTTGCGCTAACACAACATAAATATATAAATCAATTGTTTTAAGCGCATCTATTAGATAGATTCGTAGATGAATTCACATTTCTCTACTGTCGTGGTAGAATTCAACAGATCCACAACACCTCGTATTGTAAAAACCTAACACCGCCCTAAGTAATCCTGTTTCTGCTCATATAAGGATCTTGCAAAATCATTATCCTGATCCATTGTGGAGTGACATAACGGCCAGTAAGTATATGAATAAGAAGCGTTATCTGTTAACATAGAAAAAGAAACACGCTGCTTTTAACCCACTCAAAAATGTAAGGGTATGTTGCAGTAATTGTTGTTAACACATTTTAAAAATTTTAAAAGATTTTAAAAACTGCAAAAAAAATTGACTTCACTTTTTTACATCATCCAGATACACAAAAAATGATGCATTATTAAATTTAACTCAAAAAACACTTACTGACCCTTCACCAAATTTATAGGAGACCATCTCAAAATCAGAAAAAACTTATCCACTGTATACTTTATGTAACACTTTCTGTTACTTTCTAGCCAACCGGTTTCACTTTTTACAGCAACATCAGGGCTTTGAAACTAAAGATAAAAAGGACTTTTTTGAATTAACGTCCAATACCTATTCGGTTAGATGTTACACCATCTTTGGCTAGAAAGTAACAGAAAGTGTTAAATAAAGTATACAGTGGATAAGTACAAGTGTTATCTACAAAAAACGTGTATATACAATGGAATTCCACCAAGTGCCGACGATAGCAAGTATAAATTCTATTCAGAAAAAGCTATATTCACATGTACCATACAAGTAGCTACTTACGCGCGTCTATATTTTTATGATCTACCACCGGATCGTAATCGCAGCCACACGTTGAGAAGATCTGATACACACCGTGGCATCCGAGGTGGTAGAGTTTCGCAGCGACTCGCCCGGATTGGTACCACCGCCTTACCTATTCCTGCCACCATAATGTCGAGTGCTTGCCGTGGATGTGTTCCGGTTCAGAGGGTAAGGTAGCCGGTAAACTGACTTTTGTTCGTGGCCTAAAATCCCGGCTTCAAGTTGGCAACACATCAATACCACCTTTGGTGTCTCTAGGCGGAATGAATTACTTATTATCAGGAAATCTTCTTTCTTTCTTCTTTCTTTAGGTTTTGGCCTTCACGTTAGTATTTAGCCATTAGTCAAGTTTTAATTTGCATCAAATTTTATACCAAATTCAATTAATTTTAATTAGTCATCAGTCATAAGTCGTCAGTAAGTCATGTCAGGCTCTTGGGTAAAACGGTGGCCTTTTTACACAAGCTCATGTAATGAGTTTTGGCGGCAACGAGGAAATATACGATACGCTAATTTCTTCATGATTATTTCATTTGTGCACTTTCACTGAACAAAATTGTACAAAATGCCACCAAAATTGACTAATTTCACTCAATATTAACACGAAATTCAATAATTATGAAAAAACCTTCGACCATCTTTTCTCTCGATGGCGCCAAAAAACAATCAGGAAATCCGTGTGCTTATTTGCCTTCCGATATCATAAAAAAGTATATATGACCTACCTACCTGCTACCCGATCAATTCGGATTCATGACCTACTTTTCCAAAAAGACCATCAAAATAATTGCCTGAGATGCGCGAATTGGGTAATAAGCATACAAAAATACATACAAAAATCGAATTAATCATCTCATCCTTTTTGGAACTAGTAAATAGCAATAAATTGATGAATCATTGAAAATTTTACAAAAGTAACTAATTCTTCAATTAGAAGTTAGCAGGCCATTAAACTACTCAATAATCGTAAACTTAATGCCAGTTTCTCTTTACTATTAAATGCGCAGACATGTTTGTGTGTTTGTCCTAGATTCAACTTAAACACTCTCCGAATTATATATTCCCCCTCACTTCTCCTTTTGTAAGCGTAACATCGAAATAGAAAACAATTGTAGTGGACTGCAATAAAACTTAAACGTACTTTATATTTTTAATAGGCTTTAAAAATAATGTTATCAATAATTCCATTGTACGTTTTTTTGTATGATTATGACGCGGTGATAAAATAATGATCGTCATAATTTTGAAGTCAGGTTTATGCTTTTCTAGCTGATGCCCGCGGCGTTGCCTGCGTGGTACCATTTACCCAGACGAACATTTTTTGGGATAACAAATGTCCTGTGTGTTAATCCAAGTTACTCTCTATATGTGTGTACTTCATGAAAATCGGTTCAGCAGTTTTTTAATGAAAGCGTGACAAACAAACAAACTTTTGAATTTATTATATTTGTAGGAAGGATTAAATATAACTCTAAATTAAATTTTAGCATCATTAGCTAACTTCAGAAAAAGAAGTCAAATGGCGATTTTAAATTGAAATCCGTTTTTTGCTTAATTGTTGCGCTTAAATTATATTGAATGTCTACAGGTTACAGGAGTGATTGATGAATGTCTGTCTGGTTATCATCGACAGTGCCAGACCCTTTAAATTTGTATCTAATGACTCAAGGACACGAACTGTGCCATATAATCTACAACTATTAAGAACATTTACAAACACGTTAAAAATCAAACAATAACGTGAAATTATTTATCCACTGCGCTCTACACTCGCGTTACTACGTAACAATTACATAAAAATAGCGTTCACATCGGGTCGTCGCGTCCGTTTCCTCTTCAATCTTGTAAACTTTCACGAAATCAAACAAAGAAATAGTGAAGCGGCTCATTTGCATCATTCCCACGCGGACAAAAGAATGACCCAATCTGTTTGGCAACGAGTGATGTGTTACCCGAATTCTTCGGTCACGGTCTGTCTGTCCGTCAAATGACAAATTATCTATTTAATGAGGAATATTCTATGTTTATTTGTAGATACAGCCTATGTACCGATGACATAATCAAGAAGACAATGGTCCCGTCATGGTCCGGGCTCCTTTGCAGAATAGACCATCTTCCTGCCAGGCAGCTCGTAAAAAGCGAGCATAGGCTTACCGTCACTATCACCGTGACATCTGACTAGGTGGTAGAGTTTCGCAGCGACTCGCCTGGATTGTTACCACCGCCTTACCTATTCCTGTCACCATAACGTCGAATGCTTACCGTTGACGTGTTCCGGTTGGTAGGGTAAGGTAGCCGGTAAACATACTTTTGCTCGAGGCCTAACATCCCGGCCTCAGGTTGGCAACGCACCATTACCATATTTGGTGTCTCTAGGCGGCGTAAATATCTTACCATCAGGAAATCGCCTTCCATTATCATAAAAAAAATTAAAATTGTTTTTATCTAAATAAATAATTATCTCTGGATAAATTAACAAATTGATCTATAGTAAGCAAATTATATGCTTGTGTTATGGGTGTAAGTCAACGATACTAATACACAGAAATACTTAAATAGATAATGGAATATATATAATAAACACCCAGACCCGGAAATAAACATGTAAATATTCATCACACAAATGTCCAGGGAATAGAACCTGAGTCTCGAAGTAGGTCGGTTAATAATACTGCCTACACCAGTAGTGTTTACTACTACTTTTTACTATACTTTATTTAAGCTAAGCGTGACCATTTAACAAACAGCCGCTTCAAATTTAAGTTTCAAAATATATACCGGTTTAGCTTCTTTTAGTAAATAACATTTGACATTGCCTACGGTTAAGTCCGGATGAATATTTAAATTCATCGCCAGATAATCATTGACATCATTCATTTATTTATCATCATTGGAATAATCTAACAAACATATAAGAACAGGTTAGTCTGGCAAAGTCACAGTAAGTCTGACAAAGACACTAGACAAATATTTTAATTCATCACCAGATCATCATTAAAATCATTTATTTATTAATTATCATTGAAATTGAATTGAATCGCCTTTGAGGTCTAGCGGTCCGGGTATTGGACTTGACTGCATGAGGTCCCGGGTTCGAGTCCCGGGTCGGCCAACAAAAAGAAAATTGGATTTTTCCAATTTTCCAATTAAAAAAAATGTTGGTCGGGATTGGAAATGTTCCTGGTTGGCGATAGGCTTGCCACCTATCACATTATGGGACTTAGTGTCTTCGGCTAGTCGTGGGTGCCTTGGTTGTACCTCGGCCTACCTCTTCGGGGATATGGGCGTGAAGATACTTTATCATTGAAATAAGCTATCATATAAGCAAACAGGTTAGTCTGACAAAGTCATGGTAAACTGGAGGTACAATAATATCACATTTCACTTCAGGATGTGCTCAATGATAGTACAGAATATAACAAGGCGATAACAAGGCTGAGGCACAATATTAGGCGTAAACGGAGCTCATTTGCATCAAAAACGAAATAAGACAACTTGGAGTGACAGCTGATAAATAAATGTCGTAATGAGTGAAACAATGGGCGAGGTACTTTCTACTCGCGAGTGCTGTAACGTCCACCCCCACTCTCCCCCTTCTTATCGATGGAGAACTTACTGCCCACGGAGACTTTGACCCCACATTTAAGACTTAATACAAAAATGTAGCACTTTGCATGCCGATTGAGGAATTCAAACCAAAGGTATTTTGATTAGAGCCTTTTGTCATAACCTGGTTAATGCTAAGGTCGTTCCGGCCAAATGCGTTACACGCCTTTCTGGGTATATTTTGAACACTAATATTTGTACGTGTAAATTATACAATTGGCGTGACATATATTTATAAGACAGAAAAGTGGGAGAATTGGGAAAGGTCATTAGCCATCTGTGATCACATCAATTGTTTTTCAATTGTTTATACCGATGATACAATCAAGAGGATATATTGCAATTTTTAACGTGGTAATGTATATTATCTTCACGCCCATATCCTCGAAGAGGTAGGCAAGGGCACAACCAGGGCACCCACGACTAGCCGAAGGCACTAAATCCCACAATGTGATAGATGGCAAGCCTATCGCCAACCGGGCACATATCCAACCCGAGAAGCGAATATTTTTTATTAGAAAATTGGAAAAACCCACCCGGGATTCGTTTTGTTTCCCGACCCGGGATTCGAACCCGGGACCTCATACAGTCAAGTCCAACAACTGAACCGCTAGACCACAGAGTCGATGTGGTTATGGCGACAGGAATGATAAAGCGGTGGATCCCAAAACGGAGAAGTTGCAGAACGGTACTCTACTATCTGTGGTATTGTTGGTAATCACACTTAACCTTTGCTCACCTCTTACGAGCTGCAGGGCAGGAAGACAGATGGTCTATTCTACATAGGAGGCCCCATACAACAGTAGGAACATTTGAATTATTTTATAGATAACTAGATGCCCGCCCTCGCTTCGCTTCGGTTATTCAAGAATAAAAATATTATCCTAATAATATTATAAATGCGAAAATTTGTGAGTATGTCCGGGGGAAGGGATGAATGCAGTAAGCGCGCATGTCTTTGCTACGCTTTAACGATATTTAATTTTGCGCCCGGAGATTTTAACTTTTTGATAACTCATTAGTTGTTAATTTTTTTCTGATAATGTAAAAGGCAATTTTGATCTAAATTACACGGATAACGTATCTAGCAGATTTATTTAATTAAGGGTTAATACTGTATTGTTAAAAATATGTTCTAAAGTAACCCTTCATTTTACTGTTTTAAGTAAACACAAAAACGGTTATTGTGGGTTATTCTTTAAAGATTGACGTATACCACCACTTATTTTTTTGAGATCTATCGAAGAGGAAAAATCTCACCACACATTGTTTAGTTAAAACTCAAAAGGTTTTGGCAGCGTTTTCGAGGAAAGCTCCCGATCGGCTTATTTTTTGCCGACATATTGAACTAATATCGTTGTAATATCGTTGGTTTGTACAAAACATAAACTTACTATACACTAAAACCTTCCTCAAGAATTGTTCTATCTATTGTTGAAAACCGAATGAAAATCCGTACAGTACTTTTAGAGTAAAAGTAGAACAGACAGACAGACAGACGCGGCGAGGGACTTGTTTTATAATATGTATTATAAAACAAGTATTTATATATATAAACATGTATAAATAAATTTTATTTTATAATTACATACATATCTTCACGCCAAGTCCCTTACGTGGTAGGCAGAGAGTATCGAGTGCCAGACCTCACGATCCTGACAAACCTGTCTTGATTCCTTTACATTCATAACCCTTTTCATACAAACACGCCGGTTTCGGAGACTTTTGACACCACCCTCGGATAATATCCGATTGATCTGATCGTGAAATGTTCGGCTTGGTCTCTCCGGGTGGATGTAGGTACATCCATCCACATTCGCATTGTATATCTGCTTTATCAATCTTTCATCTGTCATTCTTTCCACATGACCGAACCAGCGGAGCATGCCCTTTCGCATTTTAACACCAACACTTTCTTTCAATCCCACTCTTTCTCGGATCTCACTGTTACGAATGCGGTCAGCGAGCGTTACACCACAGATTTTCCGTAGTGCTCTCATTTCGACCGCATTTATCCTACTTTCATGATCTTTCTGACATACCCAACTCTCGCTTCCATACAGTAACGTTGGAATAAGCACAGAATTATGCAAAGCGAGTCTAGCTTTTTGACTTTTTTATAATTATTTTATATAAAACTAATACTTATTTATACTACTGCCACTAAATAGTGTTTGATATTATTTTTTATTATATTTGACTCCTATTAGTTAAGCGCAACGATTTAATCGCTAGAAATCGTAAGTTTCAAAATATACCTATTTAACGATTTTCTGGTTTACACGGTACCATAACATTACAATACATTACATTAGCCTACTGGTGTTCTTTGATTCCTCATCAGGCAATTACTAAAACCCCTTATATAAGTATGTTTTCTATCACATAATATGCAAACATTAATTAATAATTTGTATTTTGCAAATAGATACAAATTCATTATGTTATTTTCCCATATTGCCCAACTTGGAAAAGTTAGTAGTGGAGTAAGGTCATGTGTCAATCCTAATCTCCTATGAATTATTTTAATATGAAAATATATTTCTTAGCGCGGGAAAAGTGTTAAAATCAAAGTACAGTCTTCAGACGAGAATGATAATCTCGCAGTATCTTCCCAACAAGTTGTTTTAGCGAGCTGTAAGGATAAAATACGAATTAATCGGATAAATTAATAAAAATAAAGCATAACTGCAGATGAAAGCATTTCATCGGTTAGACAGAAACACGACAAAGACGCGCACAATCCGAGGTCGTCTGATCCCGTTGAGTGAGCCGGGTCGGGGTAACGGCGATTAATGAGGACGGAGCGGTTCGGCTATGCAGATGCCGAGTGTGCACGAGCCGAATAAAGGTGGGTCCACACCGCTTGCTCTACATAAAGCCGCACTTATACATTTCTGATTACATATTTTATTGCCTCACTTGCTACGTGTTCAACTGTAAAGTTAAGTAAAGTATCTTCAAGCCCATATCCCCGCAGAGGTACTACCAAGGCACCCACGACTAGCCGAAGACACTAAGTCCCACAATGTGATAGATGGCAAGCCTATCGCCAACCGGGCACATTTCCAATCCCGACCAACATTTTTTTTTATTAGAAAATTGGAAAAATCCAATTTTCTTTTTGTTGGCCGACCCGGGATTCGAACCCAGGACCTAATGCAGTCAAGTCAACACCCGGACCGCTAGACCACAGAGGCGAGTGTTCAACTGTAATTGTATTAACTCTAATCATGCAATTTTCTAAAACAAACACCTTGATTATTGAACATGTTATTAACTAGCAGTTTCACGCAGCTTCGCCTGTGTAACTTGGCTTTTACTGCAC
>NJDC01004369.1:63023-81188 GCA_002245475.1 Calephelis virginiensis
ACCAACATTTTTTTTTATTAGAAAATTGGAAAAATCCAATTTTCTTTTTGTTGGCCGACCCGGGATTCGAACCCAGGACCTCATGCAGTCAAGTCAACACCCGGACCGCTAGACCACAGAGGCGAGTGTTCAACTGTAATTGTATTAACTCTAATAATGCAATTTTCTAAAACAAACACCTTGATTATTGAACATGTTATTAACTAGCAGTTTCACGCAGCTTCGCCTGTGTAACTTGGCTTTTACTGCACCGATTTTGATGAAACACAGACTTTGTCACACAAGGATAATTTAGCATTCTAAGGGTGAAAGAATTTCTGAAATCGGTCCAGTAGTTTCAGAGCCTATTCATTTTAAACAAACAAAAAATCAAACATTTCCTCTTTATTATATTATATTAGTATAGATATTATCCGCTCAAAGATGATCCATTTCCGATGTGTTATATGTAATTTACATAATAACTGGTCAAGCACCCGCAGGGTATCGTAAGCTAAAGTGTTTTGGTCAAGGCGTTTGTCTCTGCCTCACCTGCTATGTATACATAGACGAACATAATTATATAACATTGGTTCTACAAAACTTAATATTTTTGAAAGTAATCAAAGTACGTTAAAAATTCATTACATTTGTCTCTGTGTGACAGCCCTGATAATTTGTGTACATTTTAAGGATTTCGAAATGTGTATAGCGAAGCGCATGATTTAAATAGGAGTACTCCTATTTAAATCATGCGCTTCGGCTTTATACTTTTTACTCTTTTTACACTTTATACTTTTATTTTTAAATTGGCTGACCTAATCTAAATTTGAGCCAAATGATTAATTATTTAATAACAACTCTATATAGATATCTTTAAAATACATTCGGATTTTCGAAGCTTGACGAATATAGCCGAAGCGCATAATTTGAATAGTACTTCTACACACTATTATTCTTATTCAATGAAAAAAAGGCAATTTCTTAATCCTCTTCGATACTCACTCTAGATAACGTAGTCATTTACCTTGTATTCATATCGATATGTTTTCAATCGTACTTGTATTACCTCTATCAATGAAACTTTCAGAAGCTCCACAATTGACAACCTTCATAGTTTATTTTGTATGTATTATACAGTGTTTGTCCGAAGATATTGTTTAGACGATAGTTTTTTATACAACTTACAACTCTAATTAGGGTTAGTCCAACATTCGGCGTGCTCGATATCACGCTACTCAGGTATTCATTGGTGTTTACATATTAATTCATTGCTTTATTTGCAAAGTGATCAACTATAATGTATCAACTCTATATTAACGATGATACATATCTAATAACAATGCCAAAAGCAAACAAAGTAATATTACACTTGTAAATCAATTTACTTGGAACCAATTTTTTAGAGAGGTCAAAATATTAGTTAAGTTTTAATATGGTGTTAATTGTGTTAATAAATTTGTTTGTAGTTGACTTTTTTGTGTATTGTGTCCTCTGTTACTAGTTGTGTCTATCCGTTTTAATACTGCTAAATGCATTTATTCAATTAATAAAACTATTACACGTTATCCACTCCAGCCTGTTCTAGCATTTTAGAAGGTAATCAAATCACTAAATAATGTTTCTAATCTGTAAAAGTTTGCACAGATTTTTTCCACGTGTTCTGCCAGTTCGTCACTATTATTAAAAACGTAATTTGTTACAACATATCTAACTGTATTACCACCATCAAACTTAAACATTATCGACAAAAGAAACACAAACATAATAATCGGATGAAGTCGTCATAATCAAATTATCTTACAAATTAAGTTATAATTTATACATGTAATTTGATGTATGTATAAACTATGGATTAGATTTATAGGAGTATAATAAATCACAACTACTAGCATCCTTGCGCCGGCGCCGGCGTTCGTGCACCGACGCGAAACATTGTGCAACCACTTTGCAATGTGTCTCCGCCTTCACGGCCCGCTGGCGACCATCGCTTTTCGATAACCAAATAACCATTCAAGTTAGAGCCTCTTCATACTAACACTCAGGGAAGTACAAGGTGGGAAAATATCATTATATAATACATATTTTTAATTTCAAAGGGAAAACGGAAAATTTTCGTTTTTTATATTTATACTACATTGTTAGATTAGTACCAAATAAATATTTTTAATACCGCTTACCTATTTTAAAATACTGTGAAGTTAGACATGTTTTCTGTATACAATACGAAACTAATAAGCTTTTAAAAATTTACGCTTTTTTCTACACTATGATTTTTTTTAATATAGAATTAATATAATGTAAATTTTACTAGATATGAAGTATCGATATCAAAATATGTTATTACTTATTAGTTCACAAGAAGATTGACGATTGGAACTTTAGCGATCTTTGTTAGTATGAATGAGCCCTTTAATTAGTTGTTAAATTCAAAGATAACAACATGCTAAATTTTGTAATAAATTTGTTATACACCTGGACATCGTAAAAGAATAACGAGCGTGATAAATACCTATATTAAAACATTATTAAAATTTATGCCTTCTTTTATAAGATAATAATTAATTTTATTAAAACACACAACTTTGTCATAAAAACCATTATCCTTAGGGTGCTGTTATTGTACAAGTTTGACTATTATTTTATTCGTCAAGTCAAATGTGCTACTAGTACACTTACCTTGAGTAATAAACCGAATAATGTAATAGATAACGACATAGATCATTCAACTCACAAAGATTGGATTAGTCGTTTCCATATTGGTTTTTATTGATAACTAGCAGACCCGGCGAACTTAATCTCGATTGATATTAAAATCTTGGTGGATTTGAGCATTGTTTTTCCTATGTTCCCTGTAATTTTTAACGATTTTTTTTTCAAAAGACAATACTAGCACAACAAAAAGAGAATTAGCAAAATCTGTGCAACTGTTCAGGCGCAGAGCGAGGACCTCGCGAAATGGAGATTCATGTTTTTATATTAAGCAGATAAGAAAGTGCAAAATATTGAGATTATCTATAATATAAAAATGAATTGCTAAATGTGTTGGTAAACGCATAACTTTCGAACGACTCGACCGATTTGGCTAGTTTCTTTTTTGCTGTTTTAGTTATTTTTAGAAGAAAGTTCTTATGAAGAGAAAACCCGCGAAAATGCAGGGAAAATGGGAAAAAATACTTAATTTTTTCCCATATAAACTGAACGGGTGAAACGAAGTTTGCTGAGACAACTAGATTTTAGTAAAATTAATTTTGTAATATAGACAAAAAAATATGATAACAAATACACACTTCCAATTTTTTGTACTAACCATGACTGTCCTATACTTTAAGCTAGAATACAATAATAGTGAACTTTGTGACCTTTTAGGACTCTGTATGTAGTCCTAAAAGGTCACAAAGTTTGTAGTACAAATCCTGGCATATTGTCACAAAACCCAACCTAGCTCTAGCCCTTGTGTTATTGAAAAAATCTTGCTTCTTAAGCAACAAAGAAAAACAATTAACTCGCATATTTTTATTATGAAAGAAGCTTTCAACTCTAAAACACTGTATAAACTGAAGTAAGACAATGCAAGTAAACATTACGCCCTCGGTATGAGCGAGCGATCAGCACAGAGGATCGGAACGCAGGGAATGTTTCAGTGACTAATCGACAAACCGCTCGCGGTTCAACGGTTACTACAAGTAACCGTTGAAATACGGGGCGTACTCCGACGCCCCGTATTTTATGCCAGACTTACAAGCCCGTTGACAGATTACGGAGACAACGTATGAGACATACATTTTTGAATAATTGCGGACAAAAATCGTAATTAGGACAATTTGATATTAATTTGCAGTTTTATTGACACATTGTCCAAACATATGAATTTTCTAATCTTTTAGGCTAAGAACTCACGGAGCGGTTTTCATCCGCGCGCAGCGGTTGCGGGCCCGCAGGTTATGTAGAATGTATATTTACATGTAAAACTAGCGGCCCGCCTCGGCTTTGCACGGTTATGAAATATACATATAAACCTTCCTCTTCAAACACTTTATCTATTAAAATAAACTACATCAAATCTGTTGCGTACTTTTAATGATTTAAGCATACCAAGGGACATAGGGACAGAGAAAGGGACTTTGTTTTATACTATGTAGTTATGATAGAGAAGTAAGAGCTCATTTCACGACGCGTTTTATACCCGCAGCGCCCGCGGTCGTTTGCGGTTCCCGCGGCAGCGGTCGGCCGCCCATAGATTCGTACAAGTTTGCGAGCGATGATTTCAACCGCGCTTATTTGACCGCACAAATTAGCGGTCTTGTGAGTTTTGAAATAAAACCGCAGTTTCGCGACCGCCACGGGCGCGGGTAAAAATCGTTCCGTGAGTTCTAATTCTTACCGCTTACATTGAAAATAATCCACAAAGGTCGGAACGTTTTTCAGTTCTCTTATATCCGCTGAAAGTCTGATACACTGGTATTATATTTACTTTTTTTTATAGATATACATAAGTTTACGTTGGTGCTATTACTTATCCATTTTAGGCTTCCATCTTCATGGTCATTCTAATATAACGTACCTATAGCTAGTTAGTCTTTCCTAACCATATAGAATATCGCCTTACCAATTTCATAATCTATATTGTTAGAGTATAATGCTATAACTATCCCTTCGCTGATACAGGAGAAGCCAGTATTTTTTTTAATGATAAGACAGCGAAAAAGCACACGGCTCTCTTGATGGTAACAAGCAGACGTGGACTAAAGAAACCATAGATATTTTAGGTACGTTGCTGTCTAGTGGCCGGGATGTCAAGTATATTGTACAAGTCTACTAGCTAGCTTACCCTTCAGACCGGATCATTGTCATTATGGTGGCATGAATAGGCAAGATGGTAGGTTTCTAATTGCACTCTATTACCAGTGGTCTTGTTGGTAATGGCCCATTTGACCCATTGACAGTCGCCTACGAGTTGTAAGGGAGTTGAATGGCAGAAAATCTATGCTACATAGGGGACCTGGATCAACATGGAAAAAATGAAATTACTGGCAATTGCAATTAGTTACACTAGACGGCAGTCTAGCGACATGCCGGAATTGGTACCACCACCAGGATATGTAGCTGCTTGTTTACCTTTCTAGAACAAAAAGCTAATAGTATTGCAACCATAACGATCTGGATTGATTTGAAGCCGATCGGCCTTGAAGAAATCAGTTCGCAGATACGCCGTCAATATTGGCAGCCATGACTAATGATAAATGAATGCATAAACAATAATTGAGATATTGCCGAATGTAGAGTCGACAGATCTAGAACAAGAGACCGCTGCATCTAATTTGAACTTAGATGCTAATTGTGACCTACTATTTGACTAAGAAATTAGTAGACCTGTTGACATTCCACGATCGAATCGCTAAGGTATTATCCATGTGTGGTGTTAAAAGTCTCCGAAACCGGCGTGTTTGTATGGGAAGGGTATTAAATGTGGAGGAAACCAGGCAGTTCTGGTACGATCGTGAGATTTGACCGACGATATTAATCTGCCTACCCATAAAGGACTTGGCGTGGAGATTGGGATGTATGAAATTAATAAATCTTATAGCATTGATTTTTGGAGAATGGATTTGATTTTCAGGTGTCGAGATGTGATGACCCAATCGCTTGGTAGTGGTCATTAAAATTAAAATTACTCACATAGAATGTAATTAAAAATCCTTTATTTCATGTAGACATAAGATATTTGTAACGTGTAACTACTAATAATTCTAACCTACCACTAGTTCGGAATAAGACAATTGCAGTAGCTAGTAGATGCTAGCAATCACAATGAGGTAGTAGAGTCTTCTCCGGAATGGTGCTAACGCCTTAGTTATTTTGTCGCAGTTTATAAAAATATCGACGCGCTCAAGTACCATTTCTATGGTCCATGTCAATATAGTTTTTTCTGAATCTGATTCTACCGTCATAGGGTAGATTTGTCTTCTAGCATGATAGAGGACAGGATAGCCAAACATCCCAGCAATAAGATAGTGTTGAACTAGTACCATCTATTGTGTCTATAGACGATGGCTGTCTGCAAAAATCAATTGTTTCATGATTTAATCAGTTTTAAGTTATAGCAGATGCGTATTGTTTTCAAAAAATGGATGTCATTCGCAATGTAGATAATATCAAGCAGAACGACATAAAGAATATTTGTACGTCAGGTTAAATGTTAATTAGCTTACTTAACTTAGCCTTTAATATGGGCGTGGATAGGGCTAAGTAGGCAGAGGCACAACCACGGCACCTACGACTAGTCGAAGACACTAAGTCCTATCATGTGATAGATCGCAAGCCTATCCAAACATGAAAAAAATTAAAAAAAAAACACAATTCATTTCTGTTGTCCGACCTGCAAATCAAACCGAGGACCTGATGAAATATATGTATGTAATTATTTATCTTAAAATAGATATCACAATGTTATTTATAAAGAAGCTTATTATCTATCTGCTTCTTGCGTATGTAAGTGCTATCGTATGAAACGGAACGTAATTTGCCGCCTTTGTGTCATTAATGTCAATTGCCAACTGACAACAAACAACTGTCAAACATTTCGCCGAAGTTTTTAAACTCATTTCTAAAATAAGATTTCGTTTTCATTAAATAATACATAGCCCAAGCAAATTAAGAAAATCAAGGGAAATAATTCGTGTAGTTTTGAAAATTGATACACTTGCACATTGTAATGTCTAGATAAACATATTAAAAGTCCTCAAGGGTGGGGGTGTGCTGAGGGTGTAGGGGGGGGGGAGTTGAAGTTGCCTTTTTTCAGTTATTATCATTAACAAAGACGTAAATTATAGGCAATTTAAGAAATAAAATCTAAGTTAAGGTTCGAATTTTTATTTAAAACTAGAAAACAAATATACCTAGATCGCCTTATTACTTAATCGTTATCTTCTGCATCGACATCTTCGTCTTCTCTTTCTATAAATTCTAGAACGCGATTTGTAGACGAACCCGAGCATCCAATGCATACTTGACTGCATGAAATACCAGCCTTTCTACAACCGCAATTTCCAGTGCAACCACTTTTGCATCGACAAAAAATAGAAGTCAGCACTGTGTCAGGAGCTGGAGGATCAGTTGTTGTAATTGGCTTAAGGATTCCATCAGCTCCTCGTTGCCAACCCCACATTTCAGGAGGCATTTTGTTACCCAGCCACTCTTGTACCTGATGGAATACTCGTAATGAGTGATATTTTGCTGACCCTTTGGTAGGGGGGAGAGAAGAGAGATCAGCTTTGGACTTGGTACTGGATTTAATAAAAAGTGAGTATCAATGGCTATTAAGATCAAGAGTAGTGGGCGCACGATATATCGTCAGAAACATTTTTTCTCCTGATTTTTCTATTACTTCCGGTGTTGACGTTGGGTCATAGAAAATGGCTGCTATATCCTTGATTATTGGTGCCTTGTCAAATTGCTTAAAAATTGACACTTTGCCGATCCTATAAATTGCTGACGTGGTGTCGCAGCCGTTTTTTTAAATTGCCTATTAATTTACATCTTTGTTAACTTATACATCCCGTGGCTCCCAAAGTATTGATCGTAGAGTAGAAATGAATATTACAAAATTTGTAGGAAATTTTTTGTAGAAACTTTATTCAGAAGTAATCATAATGCTATTTGCACAGATTTTTGAGATATGAGCAAAAAACTGAAAAAAGGCACCTTCAACACCCCCTACACCCTCAGCACACCCCCCACCCTTGAGGAATTTTAATATGTTTATCTAGAAATCACAATGTACAAGTGTACCAATTTTCAAAACTACACGAATTATTTCCCCTGATTGCCCATAATCGGCTTTAAATAGACTTTATGAAGACAAATTGACCCACCATAAATTATTTAAGGACCTTAAAGAAAATTTCTGTGAAAATTCTAATGCAAAACTTTATAATATATGAGAGTTAAAAGATGATGTTCTGTATGCTTGGAACTACATTGAAAATTGTTTGTGTTGTTTGAATTTGAAACATTTGGATGAACATGAAAGAGATACACCATATCAGGTAAGTCGTTGTATTATTTCTGTTAAGATGAATAAATAATTGGAGCCAAAACTTTGTCATCTCTTTATAGCTTATATTTACAAACTTGTTATACCTTAGAATCTCTTCAATTGCAACTGTCCGATGTTGTATTCGATAAATATTTATTTTAATTTTATTAGCTGATATTTCGAGAGCTGGTGATCATTTTGCTATTAGAAAAAAATTGTGTATAATATAGTCCCTCACCGACCCGCTAGACCACAGAGATTAAAATACAAATTAAATTATTACAACCGAGTAAAACAGTGTTAATACGAAACGTAACTATTGACGATTGCGATGTCTCAATCGATGTAATTATTCGTAAGTATGAAGTTATCTTAATTAGTTTTACGAAATTCCTAAACCTGGTGCAACCTAAGCAGGCTACACAAATAACTAGCTTTCCTAGGTTACCTTTAGTTGTTTATGTCATAGGAAAGGACGCAGTCAGATTTTCCGATGGTTAGAAATACGCGTCCACTATAAACATACATACATATACATACATACATATCTTCACGCCAAGTCCCTTATTGGGGTAGGCAGAGAGTATCGAGTGCCAGACCTCACGATCCTGACAAACCTGTCTTGCTTCCTTCACATTCATGACCCTTTTCATACAAACACGCCTGTTTCGGAGACTCTTGACACCACCCTCGGATAATATCCAATTGATCTGATCGTGAAATATCAGCCTTGGTCTCCCCGGGTACCTACATCCATCCACATTCGCATTGTATATCTGCTTTGTCAATCTTTCATCTGACATTCTTTCCTCTTTCTTCAAATTTCTTTCTCTGAGTGTCTAAATATTCCTGATAGATTACTATCATTATGAAATGACAGTAACCTATTTTGATCCGGAGGTTACGGTAGCCGGTAGACTTGCACCGAACACCCCGGCTACATAACAGCGATGCACCTATAACATCTATGGTGTTTGTATGCTACGGTCCTCTTCCAATTAAAAGAACCGTATTCTTGTTTGCTGTCATGTCACATGAAACACTACAATGCAAATTGACTTTGAATCGGCAGGGATAAGTTCATTATAAATAAATAAATGTTTCTGTATCAGTTACACAAATTAAATCTTACTCCAAACTAGGCAAATCATAATATGTTTGTGTTATGGGTATATCAACAATTCTAATACATTGACATACATAAACACGAGCAGATACCAGAATAAATTTAAAAATCACCTAGACCCGAAAATACAGACATTTAAATGTTCATCACATAAATGCCCGCCCCAGGCGGAAATCGAATTCGAGCCTCGCAATTGGTTGGTAGAGTTAGGCGTATATGCTAGCCACTCGACCAACGAAATTAGTAATATCCACCAGGATGAACACCTGCATGTTTTTCTTTCAATATAAAAATTAACGAGCTCACGCTAAGAAATTAACATCATTTATGACATCATTTGGGCAAATGTAGAGAACATACATCACTGATATACCCATGACGTATGAAAAATATACCGAATTCCCCTCACCACCGTACAATCAATACACAATAGTATGCGATCAATTATATGAATAAACGTGTTTCTAATTATGAATACTCTGTAATTACATAAGCAGTGGTGCGCGAGCCGATATCGCGCGTCTGCAGCTACGTCATGCAATGTATCGGCGACGTAAGCTAACAATCATTGTTTTACAACCGACTTCCAAAGGAGATTCTTAAAAGCATCTTCACGCCCATATCCCCGTAAAGGTAGGCAGAGGCACAACCAGGGCACCCGCGACTAGCCGAAGATGCTAAGCCCCACAATGTGATAGGTGGCAAGCCTATCGCCAACCGGGCATATCTCCAATCCCGAGCAACATTTTTTTATTAGAAAATTGGAAAAACCCAATTTTCTTTTTGTTGCCCGACCCGGGAATCGAACCCGGGATCTCATGCAGTCAAGTCCAACTACAAAACAGCTATACCAATATCCCGAAGGGGTAGGCAGAGGCACAACTAGGGTACCCACGACTACCCGAAGACACTAAGTAAGACCCTCAATGGCACATATAGAATCCCGGGCAAATTTATTTTTATCAGAAAATTTAAAATAAACATTTGAGTCATATAAAAGCAAAGGCAGCAACATCCAGTATGTGGTAGAACTGAATGTTGCTACCTTTGCTTTTATACGACTCATTTTGTAATTTTTTGTTGCGCGACCCGGGGCTCGAACGCGGAACCTCTAGAGGTCAAGTTCAACATCGAACCGCTAAACCACAGATACGACAGTATGGATTTATCATGTATTAACACAGCACACTTTTTTAATGACAAAACCCAGTACCATGACAAGTAACCCATGGAAAGTGACATTATGATCAAAGATGTAGATCCTAACCTAGAATATGCGAATTTAAGAGATATAGAATAATAGAATAGAACTTTCTTTAGAGACGTCTGACTTATATTTTTCCGGTAGCCCTTAGCGAGTCTATTCCAATTCTCTTCAGTGCGAATAATGAAAGAATTGCCGAACCTATGCTTAATAAAGATGCTTTTCTATAAGTAATTTCCTCCAGCTTGATGTGTAGCCATCCTATACTGAAATTTTTCGAAGATTTTTTAATTAGTAAAACAGCGTTGTGGAACTAGTTACTACTAGTAATATACAATATCTATCTAATTTGAACTGATATAATATAATATAGAAACAACAAAAGCCTAATCATTCCTGTAAAATCGTCAATGCATCTGTGATACTCCTGGTGTTGCGGATGAATGTGGACGACAGTGGTTTCTTACACACACATATTTTCACGCCAAGTCCCTTACGAGGTAGGCAGAAAGTATCGTTATCCTTTTTTTAAATAATAAAAACATTTATTTGGTTGACATAATGTTGTTTTTAGAAGTTATATTTAAATTCGCTGTTCACTCGCAACTGACGACAACGTAAAATACTCCAGATAACTGCTACAGCCTATGGTTAATTTTGAACTTTCATCTACTATTATAGCCTTTTGAAAATTCGGGTTTTTGTAAAATTAGCATATATTTGAACTCGGTTCTTAACTCTATTTGCATATTAAATTTCATGAAAATAATCTAGTAGTTTAGTCGTGAAAGTTACATAAACTAATCTGACACTGACAGACTATTGCATTTATTATATTAGTACAGTACTACTATTTAAATTATGTGCATCGACTTTACAATTTTTACACTTAACACTTTTATTTTTAAATTGGCTGACCTAATCGAAATTTAAGCGAAATGATTAATTATGGGTAATAAAAACTCTAAATAGATATCTTTAAAATACATTCGGATTTTTCCCCGTGTTGGCCCGGGCTCCTTTGCAGAATAGACCACCTGCCTTCCTGCCAGGCAGCTCGTAAAAGGCGAACATAGGCTTAATGTCACTAACACCGTGACATCTGACTGGGTGGTAGAATTTCGCAGCGACTCACCCGGATTGGTACCACCGTCTTACCTATTCCTGCCACCATAACGTCATGACGTGTTCCGGTTTGGAGGGTAAGGTAGGCGGTAAACTAACTTTTTCTTGAGGCCTAACATCCCGGCCTCAGGTTGGCAACGCACCATTACCACCTTTGGTGTCTCTAGGCGGCGTGAATTTCTTACCTTCAGGAAATCCGTCTGCTTGTTTGTCTTCTAATATCATAAAAAAAATCCGAATTTTGACGAATATAGCCGAAACGCATAATTTAAATAGTACTTCTATATGTATGATTTATACAACTGAGGTGGCACTGCAGTGGCCATTTGCTTATGTTAAGGACGGAAAATTCTATGGAATGTACGTCACTGAAAACATATGAGGTCATTTCAAGTGTAACGTAATCGCGATCAATTTCTTGATATTCAAGTTATGGTGAATATGCCCCAATTTTTACATGTATGTAATATTTGTGACGGTCAAGGATGGCGTGACACGTAAGCAAATAAAGAATTTTTCGACATTTACAGAGGCCTATTAATGTTGTTGCTTTATAAAAACCTGTGGTCTAGCGGTACAAGTGTTGGACTATACTTCATGAGGCCCCGGGTTCGAATCCCGGGTCGGGCAACAAAAAGTAAATGTGGTTTTTCCAATTTTCTAATTAAAAAAAATTTTGCTCGGGATCGGATATATGCCCGGTTGGCGATAAGCTTGCCACCTATCACATTGTGGGACTTAGTGTCTTCGACTAGTCGTGGGTTGTGTCTCTTCTGGTTCAGTCTAAAATCTGAGACAAAAGATAATGACGTCCGGCATACCAGTAACATCTATAGTGTGTATAAACGATAGATGTCTCTTACCTTCTGAACATTCTCCTGCTTTCAGTTTCTTAAAGAACAAAAAAATATTACCTAAAAACTTTAGCATATAACATTAATAAAAACAATAGATAAAAACAAAAACTCAAATTCGTAAGCACGGGAAACATTAAAGACTCGTATTAACGCTCATGGGCTAATTAATTATCAGTGCTAGCCATGTCCTACTCCATTTGGAAAGTACTTCTGAAAAACCTGAAGATCTAAGACTAATCATGGCAACCCGCCATTTACGTCTTCGCTGTCTATATCCAGTGTGTATTTCTTACTATCAGGAAATACGCTTGGTAGTTTGCCATTATCATAAAAAAATGTTTTCGGTTATCAAAGTTTTAACTTTATGAAAAAGCAGCAAGCAATAAATTTATTAACAAAGCCTTTAAGAATATATTGCGAAAAATTTGAAATTTGCATACTACTACTACTGCTGCCTCCGTCACTATCATATTCCGGTTAAAAGCCTAGGGTGGTCTGAAAATTTACTCACGAAGGAGATTCTCGAGTTGACATAATACTACTATCACTCTGTTTAAGAGTCCTACTGCTTGTTTGCCTTCTCCCCCCGATCATAGAAAACCTCGCCACGTGTTATCGGATCCCCCGGACCCAATAACCGCGGCAAACGCTATTCTCCCAACTCCAAACCGGAACACGACAATCTCACATCACCTTAACATAACACTACACCGTCGCCGCCGGTCTCGGCGACGAAGACCTCTCTTGCGCCCGGCGCCTAACGCCGAGCGACGAGCCGCAAATACTCCTCCACCAAGTCCACCCAGTAACCAGAACGCAGCACCAAGTCGAGGTACGGTCTCCCGGTAGACAGCCCTTGGTGCTGGCGTTGTAGGTAACAGCCCAATCCATCTAAATAATGATGTCTCGGGCTGAGCACTCTGCTCGGCCCACAAAGTTCGGTGAAGTTGTAAAAAATCGTAAGATTAGCAACAAATTAGTCATTCAAAAAAAAATTGTTTGCCTTTCCTTACAAATTGCTTAATGTCAAATCTACACTTACAATACAATCTTAAATCGCTATACAGTATAAAACAAAGTCGGTTCCTCTGTCTCTATCTCCCTTTGTGTGCTTAAATCTTTAAAACTACACAATGGATTTTGATGCGGTTTTTAATAGATAAAGTGATTAAAGAGGAAGGTTTACATGTATATTTCATAACCGTGCGAAGTCGGGGCGGGCCGCTAGTATCATATAATGTAAAAAGAACAATTTGCACTCTTACAAACGTATAATAGGTACTAGGAAGTATTTTATAAAAATACTAATTCCGCGCTACAAAATGACGAGTGAAAGCTAGTTTAAATATAAAACTCCCTTTCGTAACAGTAAAAAAAACGTCTACAAAACTACATAATTAAATTGGAGTGGTGGTAGTTATGTACTAGCCTGCCGGATTGAAATGAAAGTAACAATCGGTTTATGAAACTTAGAGGTGGAAGGTAATCCAATCGACTGTTCGTTGTTACACAATAAATAATTCTAAATAACTAGTTTAGTAATCAGTGTAGGTCAGTTGTTGTGTTCTTTCGTTTCATATATTTACGAGTAGTTGTAGGTATCCGAGGGGTCAACTATGATCCGTATTTGCAATAACGCCTTCTTGTCATAATTCTTATCACTCAAATGATAGTGATCTCTGTTGGTGCTGAGGAAGATATTAGAGAACATCCCCGTGTTGCTCATTTTCCCCATGTTGGTCTGGGCTCCTTTGCAATATAAACGATCTGCCTTCCTGTAAGGCAGCTTGTAAAAGGCGAGTATAGGCTAAACGTCACTAACACCGTGACATCTGACTAGGTGGTAGAGTTTTGCAGCGACTCACCAGATTGGTACCACTGCCTTACCTATTCCTTCCGCCATAGTGTGAGTGCTTGCCGTTGACGTATTCCGGTTCGGAAGACAAGGTAGCCGGTAAACTCACTTTTGCTCGAGGCTAACATCCCGGCGCAGGTTGACAACGAACCATTACCATCTTTGGTGTCTCTAAACGGCGTGAATTTCTTACTATCAGGAAATCGCCTTCCATTATCATAAAAAAAATGTTTTTTATCTAAATAGATAATTATCCCTGGATAAATTAAGAAATTGATCTAAAGTAAGCAAATTATATGCTTGTGTTATGGGTGTAAGTCAACGATACTAATACACAGAAATACTTAAATAGATAATGGAATAAATTTAATGAACACCCAGACCCGGAAATACAAACATTTAAATATTCATGACACATATGTCTAGGGAATCGAACCTGAGTCTCGAGGTAGGTCGGTTAGTGAAATAATGACTCTGCCGTCACCAAGTAGTGTTTACTACTTCTTTTTATTATACTTAAGTTATTTAAGCAAAGCGTGACGATTTTACGATACGATAAAATGGCAAATCTTCAATGCCCGTATTCTGTACAGATACCATTTGTTTCTACCTTCATTTTTTTTGCAAGTTGATAGCGAACAAGCTGACGGTCCTTCCTTATAAAACATAAAATCAGACCGAGTTAATAATGACAAAAAAATGCAAGCCACCTATCAACAACAAATACGATAACGGTAAGTTGTCAACCAGAAACAGGGATGATAATTTGTAACTTCATTTGTATGTGTACTGTACTGACTAACATACAAACCGAAATAGAGCAATGGCGAGATCTGTTAAAGTGGCGAGTAAAGAGGTGGTATCCATGCGGGTAAATATTCACAAAAGCTATAACACCTACAGGCTTATTCATAAACGTTGTTTAACTTTTAATCACCAATTTAAATAATGTTTAAATTTTTTTTTATTCATAAACGCTATTTAGAGTTAATCATTTGTTTAAATATACTTTTAAATAGCTGTCACTTTAAACAACCTCAGACCCTTGTTTAAATCTTAATCAACAATATGGCTGCCCTATTTTCAAACAGCTGATGTGACGTGCGACGACAACTTAAAACTTTTACCTATAATAGCTATTTCACAGATAGCTATTTTGTCTAATTCAAAACACCGTAATTGAGTATCCTTTCGTATTTTCTTTAAGTATAATGGATCATTTTGATTTCGGTGAAGATTTGAACGATTTTGAACAGGACTTGTTGGATTGGGAAGATTTTAATAGCCGTCAAGAGAAAATTTATAAGTCGCGGGTGAATCCTCTACTTATTTATAGTGATAAAGAATTTAGGAGAAAATACAGATTCTCCAAACAAAATATGATAAAAATAATAGATCTTGTGGAGGCGGACATAAAAGCGGACACAAGAGGCGGCGGTATACCTGTCCATATTCAAGTAATGGCTGTGATTAGACATTGGGGACGGAACGCGGTGAGTTTCAGATTTTTAAATTTAAATAAACATGTAACTACGTCGGTACTGTGTTCAGTTGTGTTTAAATCTGCCTATAGTTGTGCACCTTCAATAATTTGGTTATTCTATTGACAGATACAAGATGATAGCGGAGAATGGCATGGCTTTAGTCAACCTACCATGTCACGCCTGTGTAAACGAGTAGGTCGTGCATTAGCAGGAAAGAGTGCTAACATCATCAAAATGCCGAATACTCTTGCTGAACAAAGTCGTTTCCAAAGAGAATTTGCTGAAATATGTGGGTTCCCTCAAGTTATCGGTGCTATTGATTGTACCCATATTAAAATTAGAAAAGTAGGTGGTGAAAATGGACAATACTTCATAAATAGAAAAGGACATTTTTCTATTAATACGCAGGTAAAAATAGTAAAACATTATTTGCTCATTTACAGTATCAAGTTCGATTTGTTTATTAAACAGTGTATGTAAATGGGCCTTTTTTTATTTTCGCAGGTTGTATGTGGTCCTGACATGTCAATTTGTGATGTGGTATGTCGTTGGAGAGGCAGCACTCATGATGCTAGAATTTTTCGAGAAAGTGAAATAAAAAGAAGATTTGAAGAAGGTGAATTTAGGGGAAAGTTATTAGGAGACAGTGGATATCCCGCAACCCCATATTTGCTCACCCCGGTTTTGCGCCCCCATACTGAATCCGAACACCGTTACAATAGCAAACATATAAAAACTAGAAATTTAGTTGAACGGTGTTTTGGAGTTCTAAAAGGAAAATTTAGAATTTTATTGGAAGTTATGCGTGGTTCTTATGAAACAATCAAGATAACAGTCATAGCATGTGCAGTTCTACACAATTTAGCAATTAAATGGAATGACATAAATGAAGATGGTAAGTTATGTGCTTAGAGGAACGGCCTCCGAAGGACGGATATAAATTAAAGATGAAAATTAATGCAATTTTAACAATTTTACAGATTATGCAGAGACTATCAATCTTCAAGACAATGCCGAAAATGATGAAGTTAATAATAACACAAACAATGTTACAAGAGACATTTTTATTAATAACTATTTCTAATTACATAGTTTTAAAACTCCGTTCGCAAAGAATTTTTTTTCACCCAATATTCCATTTCTTTTTCCATAATTTCTAACCTCTTCTTGTGTTCTGTGTCCATAATTTCCAATTTCTTTTTATGTTCAGCTTCTTGCTGTTTTATTATTTGCTCACGTGTAGTTTTAGCTAAAATAAATAGCTCTTCTTTTTCTGCAGTACATTCTTTGCCCTAGAATAAAAAAATATTATTATTAGGTTATAAGCATATTCATAATTGAGAGCCTTGGTATTACTGCTATTAATTTACTACTTACTTTTTTTTTCATTCTTTTGCCTTTTGCCATTGGTTTTTTATGTTCAACCTGTGGTGACAGAGTCTGAAACAAAAGCAGAAAATGAATTCTAATATAGTACCTGTGGCTTAGTACTAGTAACTATATTTTTAAAGCAAATAAGTCTGGCCAAGAACATTACACATTATTACATAAAAAACAGGTAAACTTAGTTCACTTGGCATCTCTCTGTCACTCTGCAGGGGGACTTAGTGTGAAGATATGTATGTATATATAAGATGACCTGTATTTTCGAATGTTTCTCTACATTCCAGATTTTAAGCTATTTGGTCACTTTGATACACACATTGAGTGATATTTTTTTTAATTTACAAAACTATGGGATAACATATGAAGCACAAACTACAAATTAAAATAAGTATAAATTGGTATACGTGTTAATAAATTATAGCCAAATTTATGTTTTGACTTTTACCCCCTACACCACGGAAGTTCCTATCAGCCAAATTTCATTACGATTGGTTCAGTAGATTTGGTGTAAAACAGGGCCAAGATACAGACAGACCAAATCTGCAAAAATGTATCGTGCTGACCTTTTTAGGTGCCTTATATACCTATCTTTCTTTTTTAATATCAGATGTACAGATTTGGCAGGTCTTTAACAGTTTTATTCTCAGTTTTATCTAACAGTAACTAGTAACAGTAAAGTACTAATCAGTTTCAAGTCCGACTCAATGACTGTCGTCATTGTTGGCTAAAACAAAAAAAAATGTTATAATATGCTCTATTTAACTGCATTTTAACATATAATAACGAAATTGTTAGGAGCCTCATATCATAATAACTGTATACTACGTAAGAACTATTAAGATTTTGTAACTTACTTGTGTTGATAATATTTCTGTCTGTAGTGGTCTGGCAGTGCTACTACAACCAGGTTCACATAAAGAGTCCAGTTTGACTGTTTTCTGAAATTAAAAATTAAATTTAGTTTACGGAAGCTGAGAAGTGCATGATTTAACATAAAGATGTTGTTAAAAATCAAAATTAGAGTTTCTATTTACCATGTGGTATTTATTAATATTGATGGTGTCACTATCATAAACATTTTCTTCCACCTCAAATTCCTTGGGAAGCATTT
>NJDC01004369.1:102100-127316 GCA_002245475.1 Calephelis virginiensis
CGACTAACATTTCTTTATGTTGGCCGACCCGGGATTCGAACCCAGGACCTCATGCAGTCAAATCCAACACCCGGACCGCTAGACCAAAGAGGCGACAGATATTTACCCTAGAAGCCAAATATACCTACGTATAATTGGCCACGTCCCATTGATAAAATGAAAATGGGTGGACATTCACGGGCCGCAAGTAAGACGTCGGCGGGCCGTGCGGGCTGCGATTTGCCGACCGCTTTACTATAGGTAACGTATAATGTCAAAATGGCAGCCATATTTAGTAGCCAACGGTATGCTTTTTTCGTAGGTATTTCATGTCCATATACTTAAAGGTCAATGATATGGCTGCCATTTTGACATTATGGGGCTGTCCAGAAAAAGTAAAGTATCGATATCGATAGATAATCTATTAGTGACGATTGATAGTAAGTTTAGGTAAATAGATAAGAATTATAAATTACCTACCGAATGAAATTGCAACTATCAACTTAGTTACTTACTTTGTGCTTCTCAATTGGCTTATACCTAAATAGGAAAATGTAATTAAACGAAAGAAAAAAATATTTATTTACTTTTCGCAAGCATATTTTTCTGATTTTAAAATATTTATGTTTATGGTTCCAAAAAGCTGGACACGTTTCATATTATATCCTTAACATTACGACGGCGGAGCGTTTGCGTATTTCGTCATGGTCACAACTCACACGTTGTTCCTTCCAAAGAGTATATAAATACTACGTAATAGTTCCGACTTCCGTCAGGGATGCAAGCGAATACTTACATAAATATCTCGATACGCCTGCATTTTAATGTTATTGAAGCCACGACCCCTGAATATCGTGGATTTCAAGATTTCCGGAAATCTGCTGATAATATCACAATATCGCGATACAGAGTATTACACAGTCAATATTATCAAGGTATTGTGATATTATTGATAGTGTAATACTACCCAATAATAGGGCAGCCAGGCAGCTATATACAGTTTAGCAATATTAAAAACAAAAAAAAAATAGTTTAAGCAGAAAACAATGGAGGATATTGCTATCTCACTCCCTCTTTGCGGTTTCTCTTTTCCTCAAAGACAATTATGTCATTTGAACATGTAGTTCTCTTACTAGTCTGTGGTCATTTGGTGGGAAAGTTTGATTACTTGTTAAAACAATGTGATTTGGTTAAAGATTTTGAAATTTTCATAAAACACTTGATTGTTAAGCTTTTTATACTTGTGTTTGTTACTTTTCATACTTCAACAGAATTTGTTATTTTGAAATGCCATCAAAAATGGTTTACTAAGCGCGATATTTATAGATATCGAGAGAGTCGAATAAACTACGAAAAATATTTTTTTCGACAATATTTCCATTGAATTAGTCCCGGTAAGCAATAGATAATGTAATATTTTCTATATTATAAGGAAAAAAACATACAGAATTTATTTTCTTAATTAATTTCACTTAAAATTTTATTTGTATTGAGAAGTGTTGTATTTTCATTATCGATACATAATATCGTTATCTAATTTAGTAGTTAAAATAAAATTTATGTCTAAAAAGAATGGACAAAATTATAGCAATGACAAGTAACAAATATTTATTTGCTGATCATATATAATTCCCTTGTTAAGAGGTAAATTAAATAGGTAATGAATTGAAGCTTCTTTCAATTGGTCTTAGCATTATGTCATAAAATATGTTTTACCATGTTTTCAGATGCCAACAGTGGGTTTTAACATAGGGAATTTAATAATGACGACATTAATAAACCCCAAAAAAACTGTATACATTTAATTATTTATGTGGTACACACTCCGAAAGCAAAGGTTTTAATGTGAAACAAAGGCAGTTGAAGAAGTAGCAACATTTTTGTGTGCAAACCTGATTCTTGACGAACCATTGTTAGAATTAATTTGTCATATTCATGCTACGCTTACAACAACCGACACAGGTTTTGAAAAGTTACAAACACAGATTAAAGCTTTCATGGAACCTAGATACACGAGTAATGTTATTAATGGAGAATTTACTTTATAACAAATTACTTGAAATTATTATTTTTCAGTTGTTTTCTTATACCTATTTCTTTCCCCACGAAGAAAGAGTTAAAGAAATAGATATTGTTTTTGTATTAACGTTGCAAAGAACATAAGTTCGTTTTAAGAAAACTTGTAATGGTCAGTAGTTCATTGTATTTAAAGAGTATAGGTAGGTAACCTACACTCTGTAAACACAATTAAGCTGATGAATATGCTTGAGATGATTTACTTCATATACTAATAATAACTCTATTTTAGAAACATGAGTAAGATGTAAAACTCGTTGAATTTTGTTACTTACGTTGATATTCTGAGAGGCTGTGTTATAAGTCCGGCGGTGGATTTTAGTATCGAGTCACATTTAAAAACTGTACCGAAAATGTGTTGACTGCAAAAATAAAATGGGAGCTGAAGTAATAGCTTGCATCGAAAAAAAAAGATAAATGCTTTGAAACGAAAAAAAATTTGAAACAGATAATATTTTTTTTATTTTCTTACACATGTTTAGTATGTGATCAATTGTCAACGTTTCCTTGTTTATTTATCTTTGTAGATATGTAAAATATACAAGGTTAAGTCTTTCATTTCACTTTTGTGATCACATATGTCCAACTTGGTTCAAAAGAATTCACATTTCCATCGTTGGATTCGAATGTCGTCACAAGTCCGATCTAATGCGGATAAAATAAATTTACAATAGCGTCATTGGTATGCCACCAGCACATATTGCTTATATTTTATCGATATCGATAAAAATGAATACCAGGCACATCAGCCCTATTCCATCTTTGAGATTAGTACGTAGGTATGACAAAACTGATGTTTACGTGACGTTTGACGTTTCGTTGGTAACATAGTGTCATGTAAACTGATTGCTACTGCTACTAGATACTGCTATCTAGAATTTAGTTTAAATGATTACTATCAACATTGCTTAAAATACAATAGTCGTAAGCCTATAAAAGTGTGAAAGTTATTTAAAATTAACGCTACAAGAGAGACTTGTATAATTGGATAATACATAAAATAAAAAAAGGATAAGACGGATTAAGAAAACGAAAATATCCTCCTTTTTAAAAGTCTGTTAAAAATCTGGCTCATCTGTCATTGCTTTATTTGGAAGACGAGTGTAACTCCTGAATCGTTTGCCAAATTATATTCGGAGAGACAACTGCGACGATAACTACTAATATGAAAAGAATTTATAACCTAGGTAACATGTATTGTGCTGGGAGTGACCGACGTGACCGACGTGACAGTCACGTTTATTTTTTTACGTTAATTTCTTGTCACTGGAACGACAATCACTGCGACTTAAAAGTAACGACTTAACACATGTCTAAAATATTCTGCTGGAGCTGAAAAAAACAGTTACCTACACGCCACCTGCGTTACTTTTAGACATCTAAGTTCTTTCATAGCCATAGATAATAAGTGTATTATTTTTGATAATTTTTATAGTTAATAAAAATTGTCAAGAACGAAGAATACAAATCTATTATTTCTTATAAAAAAATTGGTTATTAAAACCGATTAGAGAAGAATCGATTTTTTAATTGTTGCTTATGACATCTCTACTTGTAGTTTAACGCGGCCTCCACACAATGGGCCATGATGGCTCATGACAGACGTTTACGATTGTGTAGAGGGCGTAATCGCCTGTGAGCGGCCATGATGGGGGCGTATTACATTGTCAATATTATCATGATCCTAGTATCGCGATATCGCAAGTATTGAAATGGGCTATTACATTTGTCAATAATATCATCATCAGTATACAGTTGAATGTAATAGAGTGAAGTTGTGTTTCACATTCGATTAAAATTAAGTTAATCTGAATTCTACATGGATAACAGTAGAAAAGCAGCTGTAGCAATAAAACTCGTATTAACGTTGAAATCTAAAGAGAAGAGAAAGTGCCGGACTCCTTTGCAGAATAGACCATCTGCCTTTCGGCCAGTCAGCCCGTAAAAGGCGAGCATAAGATTACCGTCACTAACACCGTGACATCGTCATGACGTCAATGCTTACCGTAGACGTCTTCCGGTTCGGAGGGTAAGGGAGCTGGTAAATTTACTTTGGGTCGAGGCTTAACATCCCGGCTTCAGGTTGGCAACATACCACTACCGACTTTGGTGTTTCTAGACGGCATGAATTTCTAACCATCAGGAAATCTGTCTGCTAGTTTGCCTCCCATTAAAATATAAAAAAACACACCTTAATATCACACAAGAAATGATCGTGGGTGGCGATGTGAATGATTTCGCCAATTATTTTAAAATATTTATGTTTAGGGTTCCACAGAGCTGGACACGTTTCGTATAAGATAATAAATTCCTTTCAGTCATTATTTCCTTCGTTAAAATTACTTTCAACGACACAGTGTATGCATATTTTGTCACACATCGTCACTACTCACACGTTGTTCCGTCATGTCTGCAAGCGAATACTGACATAAAACATCTCGATGCGCTTACACATTTCAATATTATTGAAGCCACGTCCCCTGAATATCGTGGATTTCAAGATTTCCAGAAATCTTGTGATATTATCATGATACCGCGATACAGCATATTACACAACCAATATTATCATGGTATCGTGATATTGTTGATAATGTAATACTACCCATGGATTGTAATCTTTTTAATATTCTGGATTTCTTATTAAGATATTAAGAATATTGTATACAATAAATTTTACATTTATCACTGTGTCTATACTTTTTAAGGGTTAACTAGACTTTAACAACAAAAACTAGTGAGTAATGTATTTTTTTCGGTCAACTTAGTATTATTTACCTGATCTAATTTGTTGGTAGGTTAAAATTTATTCACGAGTTTTTATTACAGATAAAACCAGCAACATTTTGCTTGGCTTGAAACTCACTAGCCTTGTAGATCTGAAAAACAGATTCGCGGTAAGACTAATTAATTCTCCCGGGCCAATTATGATACAAAAATGGTTTAGAACTTTTTCATTGATTTTGAAAATATATGTACAGGATTAGAATCTGCAGCTTTCTCCTTTTTTTAGTCAGTTAAAAACTGATATAAGCTAGTCGAGCCGAAATATATTGGAATATAATAGGATTGATAGGCTATGTACGTTAGAGTTAAGAGTTTCGGCTTTATGCGTGTTATGATTATGAACAAAATATTATTATAAGACATTCAAATATACTAATGTATTTATAGATAAAACTCTAAATGAAATTAATAAATTATAGTTGTTTCCGACTTTTACTTATTAAAAATTTATAGTCTGAATTTAACATTCCATCTTTAGTATTGCAGTTAGCGTTAGGTCGTTAGAAAGGCAGTCTACATTAGATATTGATAGATGATTCATCTTGAAAATAAGTAGCAATTACAGCGTGATATTGTAGTTTATAATTTGTAACAATATTTCACAAAATTTTAAGTTATAACACAATAAGGGAAGAATGGAAAACTGTCAAAAGACACTAAAAAACAGTAGACATTCAAAATGCAATTTTAACTGCAATTTAAAAAAACTTAAATCGTGTTATAACTTTCTTTGAATCTTATGTCATATGTAAACTTAAAGTTCGTCGATAGCTACTAATGCGACCAACAGTCGTCTTTTAAGTATATAACAGTTGCACCCAGATTGTGGATGTGTGCTTAGAATTAAAGTAACGGATACGTCTTTCAAAGTCTTTCAAACTCAATCATATGCAGCCTTCATTCAATTCATAACTAACATTCAGTAAATTATATCAGTACATTACTTGAAATATCACCGTCTTTAAATTCTGAAGTCTCATAAAACCGAACTGACGACGGTAAACCAAGTTAGCATTGATTCGATTACTTTCGAATAGACTTTTTTTTTGTAAGTATATATACTTACAAAATTGTAATCTGATTTTGTATTTTGTACACCATAATATTGTTAGGTCGGTTCATAAATATAACCTGCATAGCATTAATTACTGCGGTAATATTTTTTTCTTACAAATCATCAATCAAACAAAATTATTTTGCAAGTCATAAAATTGTTTGCTCAGTTCTAAAAATACCATTTTTTAATTATCTGCAGTAGCGGGGCTCTATGACACAAGTATTTTTTAATTAAAACAGATATACCAACTTTATTCTGAAAAAATAAGTGATGCAAAAGCTCCAACATTACCCTACTGGAAATAGCTATCATAAAATTTTGTAACTAAATTTAAATAGGTCGAGACGTATGTCTAGTACGGCCAATGCACAAATGAGTAATGCTCGATTGCTTGGACAGTAGCGTAATCATAGAGGCGATCATCGCACATTCTATGACGAGCCATCATGGCCCATTGTGAAGAGGCGGCATAATATTAATTTCGATTCGTTGTATCTATAGTAGTCTGTGACAGTATATATTTTTCTGTGGTCCAGCGTTGCCAGAACGTTATTTTTGCAACATTTTACGTTACTTTTGACCTCCAATGTTATTTCCATGTTACACGACACAAAATGTTACTTTTGCATTACTTTTTAGATGTTCTATGAAAAAATGTCGTCATTCGGAATGTCATTGTAAATATTATATTTTTTTCTCATGTTAACGTGATTGAGAGCAACTTCATACGAATATTCAACTTGGCGTGATTAGCGGGAAGTCCGATGTAATTGCAATATGCGATTTTCTCTATCTTTCATCCCCTTGTACACATGCGACCAAGCGACATTATTAGATCAACAAAAATTATTACGATTTTGTAAGTTTCATAAAAGGTTCAGGAAACCTTTGTTAGTTTTTTGTATTAATTGATTATAAAGCAGGTTAGTAGTGATTGAACGACATTTTGAAATTGGTTGGTACATTACTTAGATGTGATGCGGATGATTGTCTGTTTTTATCCAGCAATGCTAGTCGATTATTTGATGAAAAGTTGCCCATTACAAGCCGTGCAAAAACATATTACTATGACCTTGCTCGCAATTTTGTAGTGGCCATCCCTTTCTAACTAATACACACAGAATACGAAACTGAAGTGGAGTTAGTCGCCAACCGATTCTAATCTGTTGTTGTTCGGCTTGTACTAATTTTTACGTTCAATGAACGGGTCAAGAACGTATTTAAGTTTTATTTTATAAATAAATTGGCATGATAACGTAGTTCACCTGGCTCCATAGTAGAAAAAAACAACGTAATGTTACTTTTTTTGCCAAAATGTTACTTTTTGGACAGTGTTGTGTTACTTTTGACTATCTGCAGCTGGCAACACTGCTGACTGCTGTGGTCTGTGATTTGATTTTATTTTTCAAGCCGCCGTGTCAAGCGGTGTTTCGATTTTTCGTAATTTATTTTTGTTTTCGGTTTCTGCTGTGGCATTGTAGTTTTGCTATGTTATGTACTGAATAAAAGAATAAATCATGCCAAGGTCTAACTTGCAAGAATTTGAAATTGAAACGAAACCTTCTAAAAAGACCACTCAACAGAAGTTGTCCAGCTTCTTTTACAATGAAGATACTGGACAAATTATGGGAAGGACTCCGGAGGGATGGGGTCAGTAGATTTGTTATTGTTTATTCACTGAAAAACAGGCAGAATAAATGGCAGTTTCAGTTATCTTTTTAGTTTTTGAAGAGTTTACAAACTAGTAGAAAGTTTGAAACATTTGGGCGTGGTTCGTAGGTACTATTTTAAAAGTTTTAAAACAATGAATTTGTGGTATATATTGGTTGTTGGTGGTACCAACGAATTCTTACTTTTAAACTTAACGTTTTAAAGTGTATTATATTAAAACTTGAGTTAAAGTCTTACAATGTATGTCTGTACTTTTATTCATGTTTGTAAAGTAATGTTTTGCTTGTTCAGCAAGCAGTTAATAATTAGTTGGTTGGATAAGCAATGTTGGATACCAAAAACATAAGATACCTATCACCTTTTGTTTCACTTGTCTATGAAGTTTAATTTTTTTTGTCTGATAAATATGTACATTAAAATCCCAGGGAGCATTATTTCATGACCCTAAAGTTAACGGACAGCAGACAAAATAAAAATTTGAATAGGGATATCTACAAGCGAAATTAAGTTTTTCAAGTTAACCAAATTAGAAATTGTTTGTCGTCGACTTACCTACAGGTGATAATAAACGAAATTTTTTTCTACAAATAAAAAAAATTTCAAATTAAAAATTAAATTTTGGGAAACTCATCGTGTTATAAATAAATATAAAAAACTGAAAAATATAAATATTAAATGAACAAATGAAAAGAAAAGAAAAGAGATCTGAAAAAAGTCATCTTTAGATTTTTGAAAAATGAAAACAAAAAACTTTGTTTTTTGTGTTTCTCATCATTTTTGATTTCAATATTCTGGAGCAAAATTTTAAAAAAAATCTAAAAATAAGCATATTCAATAAATAATAATAATTTGTAAAAAAAAAATTTGTTTATTTTCACCTGTAGATAAGTCGACAACAAACAATTTCTAATTTGGTTAACTTGAAAAACTTAATTTCGCTTATAGATATCTCCAACTGAAATTTTATTTTGTCTGCTGTACACTAACTTCAGGGTCATATTATTTTTTACGTTTTAGAGCTAAATAAAGACTTGAAACAGAGCAGTAATTTAACTAACTGCTTAAAACATATTAGATATTAAACTTTTTAGATATAAGGTTTTCAAGTAAAGGTTGAATATAGTGTTTACCTATAACCGCTAACTTAAGGTACACTGAACAATATGTTGGGGCTTTTTCAGATTTCTTATGTTACCAAAAAACATACATAACTTTAAGTATTGATTAATGCTTTAAGTATTATACTGACAAGTATTCAGAATGCTTTAACTTCAAGTTATGTATATAGTATAGCATTGATATAAATAGATGAATATATACAGAAAATAGATACAATTACAAATCAGGTTTCAGTTTGCCATCACTGCCATCTTAATATTAGGACTTTAAAAGCTTAATGTGTTTGTATTACTTAAGGTGACTTATCTTTACGGATTTTGTCAGAAGCCATATGTAACACAAAGTATGTGATTAGCGTAAGTATGCCACTATGTATTAAGGGCTGCTACACATGAGTAAATTTTTCTCTTAAAATAAATGTTGGTTAAAACTGATTTTTACTTGAATCTGAATTATGCTTGAACTTTTAGTGATTTTAGTGTATTTATGTACACGTGGATGTGGATATTTTATCATATGCTGACTGAAAAAAATATTGTAGTTTTAATGTGACATGCTGTGTAAAAAAACCCTTCTGAGGTATAAATAAAGCATGAAACTTTTAGATTATGTTACTATTATTGAAACATTATAAACCTTTAATTTAGATAAAATTAAGCAAATAGATTTTTAATTTGTACAGTCATTTTGTATCCTTGAATTTGATGGTAACTTTTAATATCCCTCAATTTAAAAATTTACAAAGTTATACTTGTTCATTTCTCGTAGACACGAAGTTGCAAATAAATTACTTAACTGTACAATTCTTGCAATAATTCAAAATATTATATAAGTTTTTTTTCTAAGTAAAAGAGTTTAGCTAATTTTCGCCTCTGTGGTCTAGCCATCCGGGTGCTGGACTTGACTGCATGAGGTCCCGGTTTCGAATCCCGGGTCGGCCAACAAAAAAAAATTGGGTTTTTCCAATTTTCTAATTAAAAAAAAATGTTGGACGGGATTGGAAATGTGCCCGGTTGGCGATAGATAGGCTTGCCACCTATCACATTGTGGGACTTAGTGTCTTCGGCTAGTCGTGGGTGCCTTGTTTGTACCTCTGCCTTCCTCTTCGGGGATATGGGCGTGAAGATACTTTTTTTGTTTTTTAAATATTACCAATGCCAAAAATGTTTATATTTGACTATTGCCTGTTGTAGAAGTAGCAACCCTATTATCTGGAAACAAATTGTCGTATTAAGTTCTAATCTTTGAAGCCCTACTAAATTTTTATAATGTTGCATGTTGATCAAGGTTCATTTTAAGGTTATAAAAAAAACATTACAGGTTTTACACAACATCACAAGAATAAAAGGGTTAAAGAGAACATGCAATTCTTATTAGAAATAAATATCAACATGAAATATTGAAATTAACAACAGGCAACTCATTTGTCACTTTACAGAGAGAAGTCATAAAGTCAATTTCTGTTTTTAATTTCTCTATAACTTAAAGAGAAATTTAGTTGTTTTAAAATGGTTATGGACAATCTAAAAAAAAATTCTAATAATTGAATAAACTAATGTTGATTAGTGTGAGCATTATCCATTTTAAAAGAACTCCAAAAAGAAGAGGTTTTTAATTTTACTGCATATATTAATTTTTTTGTATGTCGCATAATTACCGTGATTATTTTATTAATTTTAATTTTAATTATCGTGATTATACCATTTTGAAGTTTTCCACAGCGGCAGGCATATATTATACTTAATAAGATATATATTCGGAAAATTTTATTTTAAAATATCACTTAGTTTAATTTTTACCCTCCAATAAATAACTTGGTTTTTAATAGCATTTGTATACAAGGCTAAGTTTACGGTTTTTGAGAATAAGCTTTATTTAAATAATTAAATATTTTTTGACATTTATCAATGAAATTTGTAAGTTTATTTTTCAAAAGTTTTACCTTTCTTCTTGCTTTTTATCATTTCAAATTTTTCTATCTTTGAAACGCATAACTACAGCTTTAGGAAAAAAAGATTAGTTTCAGTTACATGTATAAAACAGAATACATTTACCAACTCAGTTTCAACTGTTCAATGTCTACTAGTTTAGGAATAAATTGGCTGTGATGGTAACTGATGGTAATTGATGACTGGGTGCGGCCGAAAATCACGAGATTATTACACTGACGGTGGGGTCACCACATCCCTACACACAACATTATATAACTAAACCTTGTTACAGCTAGATTAGTTCTCTTCTACATAATCTTCTATGCAACATTAATAGCCTTGTTTGCAATCTGCATGGCTACCTTCCTCCAGCACTTCATCAACCCTAGAGTGCCGAGATTGCAGAGAGAGTACAGTGTAATAGGTACCAGCCCGGGACTAGGCTTCAGGCCACTTCCGCCAGATGTTCGCAGTACGCTAATTTCATACAAGGGCACTAGCAATGAAAGCTATGCCTATTGGGAAAAACATCTTATTGATTTTCTATCAGGTAACATTATTTTACTCTTAAATAAAAATCAGATTTCATTGCACCTTTGACTAAAAAAGGAAGTTATATGCAACTTAGATATTTTTTATGTATGATAATTGTTTTCTGCCATTTCTGAACTGATTTTTTTTTATTTTAAAGAGACTTCCGAGGCTGTCCAATTGCTGCTAAACTCAAATCTGAAAGACGAGTATATTAAATTGTTCAATTGAAACTGAAGTCGGTTTTTTTGAACTACGACGCCTATATTATTATTTTAACACTTTGCTAACTTTTACTGTGCCTAAATTATAATTTTAACTCTTTGCTGCCTTTTACTGCGCCTAAATTATAATTGTAACCCAATTTAAAAAAGAAGGAACTTCTCAATTCGGTTACGTTTTTTTTAAATAGTTTTTGGTGTCGTTGTTACTCGATTTCTCTGCCAATATCAAACCGATTTTTATGATTCTTTTTTTAGAAAGCTATCTATCCACACATAGGCACAAACTCGCGACATCGCCGCCGCCGGGGCGTATATTCTTGTTCCGCCCAGGGCAGAACAGCCACGATGTCCTCTGACGCAAACCACTATACTACCCTAATCCGAGGTATGGTCTCACAGGAGATACCCTTAGGGAGGGGGTCCTAGGTCTCACCCATATTTGTTGTAAAAGTTTTTAGACGTACACAACCAGCAGTCATTTCGGAAAAAAAAAAGCTATCTGAAGAAGCCATGATTACGAAGTGGTCCCATATCAATTTTATTATGATCACTAGTCAGCTAGTGGTTTTTGAGTTATATTTAATAGTGAATCCAATCAATGATGAAGTCGTCAACATAAGCGAAAAATTTATGCATTATTATGCCTGCGTAATTTGGCTTTTACTGCACCGATTTTGATGAAACAAAGCTTATGTCACTCAGGGATAATGTAGCATACTAAAGGTAAAAGAATTTTTGAAATCGGTCCAGTAGTTTCATTTCAAACAAACAAAAAGTCAAACCTTTTCTCTTTATAATATTACTCGTAGTATAGACAACTCAAAGCCATTTACGTACGTAATATTAATAACATTTTAGTGGTTCCACACGGATTAAAACGTTGGTTGTAAACATTGGTTTGCATCCGTGTGGAACGTAGATTTAAGACAAATTTTACACACACATCTTCACGCCAAGTCCCTTACGGGGTAAGCAGAGAGTATTTATTGCCAGACCTCACGATCTTGGCAAATCTGTCTGGCTTCCTTCACATTCATTACCCTTATCACACAAACACGCCGGTTTCGGAGACTCTTGACACCACCCTTGGATAATATCCGAGTTATCTGATCGTGGAATGTCAACCAAATTTTTGTTTGTTTCGAACAGTTTCCACTTTCCACCAACGTCACTTTTATGGAAGGCGCGATTGGGGCGTGATTATAACCGTCTGGAATCTGGATGCCTATTATTATATTGGGGGACTATTTGTGAACCATAAATAAATAAATTTTCTTTTTAAAAAAATTGTCAAATCGCGTCGTGGTACCTATCTAAAGAAATAATTGTAGTCGGCTTTTGCTATTTTACTGCTCTCAATCTAATATACATATAAAATTCTTGTGTCACGGGGTTCGAACTTGAACTCCTCCGAAACGGCTTGACCGATTCTCACGAAATTTTGTGAGCATATTGAGTAGGTCTGAGAATCGGCCAACATCTATTTTTCATCCCCCTAAATGTTAAGGGTGGTCCACCCCTAAATTTCTTTTTTTGTAATTTTCAGACAAAATTTTTTGTTTTTATTTTTTTATGATACAGCATATAAAAGTACACACAACCCTAAATTTTCACCCTTTTATCACCAACCCCTATTTTTAATAGTCATTTTAGTAATTTAATCATTTTTTATCCCGGGTCGAGAACTGATCAATCGTCATTTAATTAGTTATATGGCAAAACAACGTTTGCCGGATCAGCTAGTCTTATATATAAAATTCCCGTGTCACAATGCTAGTTACCATACTCATGAAATTTTGTAAACATATTGAGTAGGTCTGAGAATCGGCTAACATTTATTTTTTATAACTCAAAGTGATGAGGGTGAATCACAGCAAAAAAATAGCAGAACAACGTCTGCCGGGTCTTCTAGTTATTTATATTTTGGATTTTCTCTCAAAAAATACAAATATTTTCTTCAATACTGTGATCTTAGAATAATAAACGTTATTATTTAAGACTATGATCTATATATCTTGTTACATCAAACCAAATTAAAAATGTCAGTGAACTACTATCTATCCAACTAAGGGTTATCACATCCTAACCTTTAGATTATGGGATCGTTTTATTTTTAATTTAAAAACTAGCGGTCTTATAATCACACGTGATAAACACGTAGTAAAGTACTTCAAGGTTCAACCTGGTATTATAGTCTTCATTACAATGTGGTCCAGATTATAATATCAATGTAATTTTACTCCCACGTTAGCCCGCGACTTCGTCAGCGTAGAATAGTTTCAGTTTTTACACAAACGTTCATCTCCTATTTTAGTGATTTAAGGGTTCTTATTTTTTTTAAAATAGCCTATGTTTGAGCTTGGATCTTTAGCTATATGCATATCAAATTTCTTCAAAATCCATTTAGGTGGTTAGCCATGAAAGACCAACAGGCAGACGTTCGTATTTATAATGTTACGTATAGATGTTGGAAAAATGATAATAATTAAACGTATTTTCTCAAAGTAAGAAGTAATGTATGCCCATTCAGACGCCCATTCAGAGAGAGAGAGAGATTAATGTTAATGCTGCGTTGCCTACGTAAGGTTGAAATATTAAATAAGTTGGTTATTTCCCTTGACACCCCACCGTTTGAGTAAATAGTAATTAACAATAAAATAAAATTAATAATAACAGATACTAGTGATATGGAGTTATGAGTTAGGAGTGGTTAGATGGTGGGTGCTAATCTGGTCGAATTGTTATACTATAATTGTATAAAATATACTTGAATGTTTTCTGTCATTGGATCTTTTAAGTGGTGGGTGCGTTTCGATCGATTTTATAATTATACTAGCTGTTTCTCGCTGCCTACTTTGTTATTTTTGATAGAATAGAATAGAAACAAAAAAAAATATTTAAGTTGGACCAAGTTATAGGTAGTAAAGAAAATTTTATCAAAATAATTTCAGTAGTTTTAAGGGATATTGAGTAACCGCTTGACTAATTTTTTTTATAAACTTAAAGCTTGTCATATTAACTATTTCTATTGTTACTTATTTAAAAGTAGCCAATGTACAAAACCCGAATTCAATAATTTGAATATTACTTCTGTCACTTAGGTATATAAGGAAATTTCGGTTTTCTCCGATTTCTCTGGGTTTCCATCACCAGACCCTGATTTGGCAAGGGGACAACCTCGGAAGCACGTTACATATTGCTATTAAAGAAAATTAATTATCATAATGTTAATATGTGAAGCAAAAACTTTGGACCCCTTTTTAAGAAAATTGCGCAGACGGAGGAGTATAAAATATGGCACACTTATAGTTTATGTGTAGGAGAAGTGCAGAACGCTAATATTTTTCAATAATAATGCTTATAAAGTACAATAAATAAAAAAGAAAACATTACACGTTATAATACTGACACAAACACGTTTTGATGATAATGATAAAAGATCATAGATGGCGCACAAACTAAATTCATAAAGTTTGGAAACAAAGGTCTTGGTAAATGAAGATGGCGTTCTTAGCAAAAAGATATTAAAGTTTAGTATGGTTGAATTTCGACCAATGGATGACCACTAATGATTATAATATCATTCCAGTGTACAAGAAGAAAGGTCAAACAGCGGGAACTGGTCAGAACATATTTAATTGTGATTTCAACAACCTGCCTCCGCCCGGTAAGGTGTGCGATGTTGATGTAAGGTGGATGGATCCCTGCATTCAAGAAAACCATTTTTCTTTCCACAAGTCATCGCCGTGCATCTTTTTAAAGTTGAATAGGTTGGTTGCAAAACTCTTACCCAACTATATCAATATTATTACACTTCAAGACGAATTTTGAAATTGTTTATTTACTAGCTGTGGCCGAGTCTTTGTCCACGTGGAGTTTAACCAAAAATCTTTTTATTTTATCTCGTTTTTTGTAAAATTTTCCTAATGTAAAAGCAGCTTAATTTACTCCTTATGACATCAGCTACCTGCATAAAAACCCCGTTAACATCTGTCCAACCGTTACAGAGATTAGCCGGAGAAGACAGACAGGCAAAAATTGTAAAAAAATATGTTTTTAGGATATATGTACCGTATATACATTCATATGCATGTAGCTAATTAATATCTAATGTTCCACATTTCATGCATATGTATTTTAAATGTATTTGTAAAAAACTCCTATTTTAATATTACAAACAGATACTCGAATTTTATTTATTTGTGTAGATTTATTATGTGCCTGTGGTTTCCTAGTAGGTTAAAGGACTTCACACTATTCCAGTTTTCTTTGTCCTAGGAAGTGTAAACTGTAATATCTCTCAGTTTGGTCGTTTTTCGTTAATTAGCATTTTCGGCTCAAATTCGTGACTTATTAGCTGATCTTCGATTGATGCGTTTTAGTTGTGTTATCCATGCCTACTGAGCGATGTTATGGTATAATTTTTGTGTGGTGTGGATAGCTAGGTCGTAGAAATTGACATGGGCTTGTTATCCCGATTTCAAAGCGGGTTCACGTGGGAGAACCAAATGATTCATACGCGAGTCTAGTTACTGGCTTCAAATAGTTTTTATATAATTTGTTTTCAGAATCTATGGTTGGCACCCGGAGTTCTATAATGACACCAACAACCTACCATGGGACATGCCTCAAGACTTGCAGGACCAGATCAAGAACATCACTTATTACAACCGCGATCATGTGAGTATTCATATTTGTTAGTTTTACAAAGTAAAGTAATTTTTCTATGTTTTTTTTATGACACTGGAAGGCAAATAAGCAGATTTCCTGATTGCAAGAAATTCACGCTGCCTAGAAACCCCACAGTTCCTCATATTCGGGCATTACCATTACTTTCTTTCTTTTATGACATTTACACATTTACATTTATTTATTTACTAAACATTGTATTATTTTGTAATCACGCACTAAATCATAAATAGAAGTATCTAGGGGAAAGTGGGGCAGATTCACATATGGGGCATATCGTCGTTTAAGTTCTAACACCCATTATTTCAAAATACGCACCTTGTCAGGAGAGAGATAGTTTTATTTTACGCAACTGTTTTAACTTAGAGCAATTCAATATAAGATCTTAAATATGTTTAATTTATGTAGACATATCTAAATTAACAAAAAAAAATTTTTTTTGTTCGTTATGAAGTCAGATACAATAATATAACTATTGATTGTTGTTGAGTCGATATAGGTATCAATAAACGAGAGAATTTATAACGCGAAATCTAAAAACTGTGAAGCTACCCCCACCTTCCCCTATGTGTGGTAAAAAGAATTCAGCTGTTAAAAAAGAGGTGTGCTATTTTTAATGTTCTAAATTATTTTATTTTATTTCAGGCCAACATGGTGTGGGTTTCGTGCCACGGTGAAACTCCCACAGATAAAGAAAACATTGGACCAATCAAGTACTTCCCTTACCCAGGGTTCCCGGGGTACTTCTATCCCTACAATAATGCTGAGGGCTACTTGAGCCCTTTGGTTGCCATCCATCTTGAGAAGCCTAAGTGTAAGTAAACTAGAATTGTTTAGAGGCAGCAGAGGCATATGACTACACTATCGTCCGCTGTTGTTTAGCAAAGTGCAGTTTAGATTTTTCCACCAGTGCAGTCAGACTTGCTACAGTGCTGGTAGCATTTCCTTAATGTGTCTTCATTATTATCCTGATCGTGGTCCGGTTTAGTCTGATTTAGCTAACAGTTTATATCAGCCACTAGTTCGTAATCCGACTTTACTCACTACTTTTAATGTCTATTGGCGACGAGTATTTCCATCTATGGGGAATTCGTGTGTTCTAATAGTTGACATGTCAAAGTATGTTTAGTTTTAAATTAATTAGGCATACGCTAGGAACTATTACAATACTAGAAATCCAATTTTCTGAAAAATAAAAAAATTAACCGCCTTGCTGGTTAAGGTGCAAGTGTCCACGTCTATCTCCACCAATTAACCGAGAGGGTCGGGTTTGATTTCCGACGGGGGTAGACATTTGTGTGTTGTACTGGGTGTTTATTTTAATTTATTCTGGTATCTATTTAAGCATTTCTATGTAATAAAGTAGTTGACTATCACCCATAACACGAGCATATAATTTGCTTACTTTTATTATTTTGCTTAATTCGTCTAACTTGTCCAGGAATCATCTATATATTAAAAAGTGATGCCAAAACTTTAGACCCCTTTTTTACGAAAATTGCACGCACGCAGGAGCATAAAATTTGGAGCACACTTATAGTTTATGTGTAGAAGTGCAGAACGCTAATATTTTTCAATAACAATGCTTATAAAGTACATTAAATCAATAAATAAAACATTACCCACACTACCATGCATTTGACACACACAAACAAATATATTGATGTTGACGATAAAAGATCACAGATGGCGCACTATCTATTCAGGAAACAAAGTAGTTGGTCTTGAGAAATGAAGTTGGCGTTCTTATCAACAAGATATTAAAATTTGGATCTTAAAATATTAATATGGTCAAGTTTCGACCAATGGGCGACCACTAGTATTTATTTATTATTTTATTTTCTTTCAGCGGGAATCCTCATAAATATTGAATGCCGTGCGTGGGCCAGGAACATCAAATATGACAGACGGGAGCGTCTTGGCTTGGTTCATTTTGAATTACTTATTGATTAGAGGAAGGATACTTATTGATTATTTAATTTGGTGAGTTGCTGTCAGAGTTTTGACAAGAATCTATAGTGGTAGTAGTAGAACATCCACATAGTTACACGATTGTAACATTTGGTCTTTTTATCATAGTTTTAAATATTGGTGACCTTCGCTTGTACTAAATGTCACAGGCTAAAACAGTATAGAGATTCTTGTTAAACTTGGAATGAAGATTGCCGTACGTTTTTGGCGCCATCGAGAGAAATTATGGTCGCAGTTTTTTCATTATTATTGGATTTCGTGCTTATATTGAGTGAAATTAATCAATTTTGGTGGCATTTTGTACAATTTTGTTCAGTGAAAGGGCACCAATGAAATAATTATTAGGAAATTAGCGTACCGTTTATTTCCTCGTTGCCGCCAAATCTCACTATATGAGCTTGAGTAATGAGGCCACCGCTTTACCCAAGACCCTGACGTGACTTATTGACGACTTATGACTAATTATAATTGAATCCCGATTTTGGTAAATTTGATGTAAATCTCTACTTGACTAATGGCAAAATACTAACGTGAATGCCAAAACCTAAAGAAAGATTGCCGTAATGTCAAGTGCAGCGTAGTAGGTGCATGACATGGCGCGTACGCAACGACCAATGGCAACCAAATCACGTGTACATGCGTCAACACGCGTACTTGTGCATCCGGACACTTCATTCCAAATGAGATATCTCTACGTAAATTTGCTTAATATATTAATAACTTACTTTTGCTCGAGGCCTAACATCCCGGCCTCAGGTTGGCAACGCACCATTACCACCTTTGATGTCTCTAGGTGGCGTGAATTTCTTAACATCAGGAAATCCGACTGCTTGTTTGCCTTCCAATATCATAAATAAAACAATTGTAAACGTATTTATGGATGATTATATGCGCTTATCATACATTTGTGGTTATATTATTTTTTTCTTCGTATGGGTGTTTGGATGCAACCATTATAGATTTTTAACTATTTTTTAAATATAAGTCAATCATAATGCATTTTCTAGATACCTATTATAAAATAGAGTGTAGATTTTTAATGTTTACAGTTTTTCAATGATTGATTATTATTTCTTTAATTAAATGGAATTTAAATAGTTTGATCTTTAACGGGCTTAGATTTTTGTTTTTAATTTAGAAATAATTTCTGCTAAAGAGTGTCTTCAAATAAATTTGTTTTTTTAGGAAATCATAATAAGCCCTGAATATACTTTTTTAATCTGTTAAGTAAAGCATTTATTTTGAATTTATGAATCTCAATTATATGGACTGACTGGTCAACATCTGTTATACAATTATTATGTGTAGAGACTGCGGTATGTACGGGTCAGGTTGGTAGGCTCATAGACTATTGAGTGTATAGTTAATTACTTAGAGCCATAACACTTTCATTCACTAGCCTATTCTAATTAAAAATTACATATTTATATTATGTATTAGATACCGTTTTTATGAGCCAAACTTTTTGAATTAATAAAACAATGTTAATTTTTTATTAAATTTAATTACTACATTGCAATTAAATTACTTGGGAAATTATATAATTGGGGAATCACATTGTAGTAATTGACATTTTACAAATTATTTTATATTTTGTTTCGATTTTTTTGAATATATTGTATAAATAAAAACCTGACATTTATTGAAGTCTGATTTAGTTTAAAGCAAAGACTAGGCTATTAACTTAACCACACTATATGAATCTCAAAATGATCAGCTAATTTTCTATTTTTCTATAAATATGTAATAATTATATCCACATAATATAGTATAGTTATATATTTTTATTATTGTAATGTAATGTATTTTGTAAATATCTTTTATTTTATTGTGTATTGTGTAGCTTGTATAAAATTGACTTGCCTACAAAAACTTCAAAGTTGACATTACTTAAGGCGTGGACAACGGCTAATAACTTAACCACACTATATGAATCTCAAAATGATCAGCTAATTTTCTATTTTTCTATAAATATGTAATAATTATATCTACATAATATAGTATAGTTATACATTTTTATTATTGTAATGTAATGTATTTTGTAAATATCTTTTATTTTATTGTGTATTGTGTAGCTTGTATAAAATTGACTTGCCTACAAAAACTTCAAAGTTAACATTACGTAAGGCGTTGACAACGGCTAAGTGTTCTTGCTTAAAAACTGTTCCATGACTATTTTAAACATTATAATATATAAAACATTAAAGTAATTAATGGGAGTTTATTTGACTTTGATTATTATAATGACTGTAATTTTTTTTCTGAAATAACAATTATAAAATTACATTCAGGTCAAGTTTTTAGTCGAAGGTTGTTACTGTGACTCCGTCCAATATATCGTGCCTTTTTGTAACTTGTAAGACATTCCAATTTATATATTCCATAGTTTCCATCGTCGGTACTTGGCGAAATGCCATTTTTAATATTAAGTTCCGCATTAAGATATTTTATCTTCACTAAGGGCTACTTGCACGTTCCTGGGTTAAATATTTAACTCTGAGTTAGACTTTAACTAGGGTTGTCACCTTATATTTGACAGTTTAACTCAATATTAAATGGAACCCAGAAATGTGCAAGTGGCCCAAAGCCTACTTGTTTTCACATTTTCATTTTGTGAAAAATAATTAATAATAAGTATCTATACTTTGACATGAATGCTTGTAAGTGTCATCATTTGTAAGCATAGTTCAAAAATGAAACTTCGTGTGTTGGTTGGTGAAAACGGTAGGCGAATATTAATAAAAAAATAAAGTAGTAAGTATACAAGTAGTATGTAATAAATAAATATTTTTTGCAATATTTTTTTTATCAAGTTCCAATCATGGAAAAACTAGAATGGTTATTAATATCATTCTGTGTCTTATTAACGTAATATGGGAAATAATGTTAGTTTGTAAGTAATTTGAGTAACGATTTTGTGTTAATGTCTTTTCTTAGATGTACAGGACATTATTAAAATTTGAACATCTGTTTTGCAAAGACCGTATGTATATAATGCAAAGACAATGCCCAGTTAAATTTGTGTGTGTTCGAATTTATTTGCTAAATTAGTGGGCCTCGATGTATCTTAACATTTAGCAACAGTATGCAATAATTTTGTGTGTAGTAAACCCACCGTTATACATACTACGAGCATTCCATGAATGAATGAATGAATGAATACATACATACACTTATTTATGCACCAAAATTCACAAAAAAAATATACCCATTTACTATCGCTAACACACATATAATATCCATTATATGTATGTAAGTTATATTAAAATCAATTTTAATACTTACCTTTTTTTTAAATATTTATTTGATTTCGAACATTAAATATTTATAGTGACATTTCAAGACAAAGAAACTGACTCAAAAATAATAATTTTGGTGCATTTTCTCGTTAGGCTATTAATATATTTTTTTATGTCTTTATTCGTTTTTATTTCGAAAGAATCTGAATGTCCTTCTTTCTCGGCAATAAAATGAATCTCCTAAATTAGATTTATTTGTCTATCATTAGAGGAGTATGACGTAATATTCTGAATTATTGACTTTTTAAATTTATCATGTGCTTAACAAATAGAGATTGTCTAAGCTTAAAAGCTCCACTACATAATGAGTTTGTATAGATGTGTTAGTGTGAATATTAATAACCACATCCTATCCGTGTGTGTATTTTTTAGTTTTTTTGGCTGACTGGCGATCAGGGTGATGATTATGTCTCTCAGTTGCCAACTGAAAATGGAAAAGTGTATATCAAATGACGTCATTTGTGTTTGTATTTCTGTTGGTCACTAGAGATAGCAAATATAAAACACGTTATTTGACAGCTATTTGAAGTACATTTTTCCATTTTAGTTGGCAACTGAGATACATAATCAGCCCCCTGTATGGCTTCAGAGATCTTACCATGGAGATTACGGCGCTCGTTAGCGTTTCCGTAAATAATTTATATGAATATTTTGAACAGCGCCTCTAGTGGTGACTAGAAGAACTAAATTTTCAGACCTAAAGCTCTGTGGATATCGATACGGAAATAACCGATTTTATTCTATAGCTACTAATGGTAAATGCACAGATCGGTCAACTGTCGCATGTTGACATCCTCAATGCTCTGTAAAGAAATGCTTTCATATTGTATTGAATAAGGCGTCTGCTCTGTCTTGCAATCGGACAATTAATAAACTAGTTGGACAACAAATCCGAAGAAATTTCTTGACATGTAACAGGTAACTGAATATCCAATTACGAAGTGTTTTGTGTGTATTGCGTGCACACTACCAATATAATGGTATGCGTAAATACGACGGTAGGCCACTTAATTTCAGCTTAGACGATTTAAGTAGTTAAACGCTAAAATAAATGAAGTAATTTGAAATTAGACATAAATATGTATAGGGCCAAAACACATGACCGTGTTGCCGCGCCGCTAAAATTGACTTGTCTACCATGGACCATGATGATAAAAAAATGAAAAAATTAAGTTTGCTATGTTTTTTATTAGCCCAAATCATGTGACACTGGTTGCCTTATATCTGAATGCCTTTAGACTTACTTTCAAATTATACGGGTTATACCTTTTCAAGTAAACTTCATACAAAATTCGGGTTTGCCGTGTATCTATGGAAGTCCCGCCTCTTATTACGTAGTAAGTATTTATATACTCTTTGGCAGTGGTGCTACTGCCGCCGCTAGCGTAGCGGCGTCGTAACGCTTTTATGTGTTTCGGCGTGGTTTCGGCCCATAATGTTTTTTTACTATATCGATACTTAAAAAAAAGAACAAGTCATATATTTTTTGCGTACTGAGTAAAAATTTTAATAAATTGTTTTCTTATATAAATTCAATATTTCCGTCCTTTTTGACTTTAGTTGTAATTAATAACGATACGGGGTAAATAGCTATTTTTATTTTGATATATTTGGTCTGTTTTTTTTATTTTTTACCTGGAATGGTTTTAGGAATAATTGAGTCTATTGTGAATCTGAGGATTATTTGTCAATTAGTTAAGTGGTTAGTGAGTTAACTTGTGTAAGTTAAAATGTAAACAATGTGATGGTACATGTACAATGTATATTTCTAGTAATTTTGAAAAAAAAATCACAGGTAACAGTTTTTGAGGCAGCGAAATTCTTTGATTTCGATGCTCGAGCCTTGTTCAACGTTCCAGGCGGTCTATATTAAAAAAAATACATTCCTATTTCGATATTTATTTAGTTTTTTCTAATATTTTTTTAAAAATTATCTCAATTCTACAAAAGTGATAAAACAATGAAATTTTTGTACATGTTCAAATTGCATATTAGTTACAACATTTAGGAATCATGGATGTAGCTAAATAAAGAAGAAAATAATCCGTCCCTAGAAGGCCTTTTGGGGTTACATAAATACAGTTTTAAATTAGATCCAGTCGTAATAATTCAAATTGCAAATATGAAACTGTATGTGTGTAGCTCTGCTTAGATGTAAGAGAGTGTGTGTATTTGGATGAATAAAAGGTTTTTTCATAAATTGTTGGTTTATTGTTATAATTCATATTTCATTCATACATACATATCTTCACGCCAAGTCCCTTACGGGCTAGGCAGAGAGTATCGTCTGGTTTCCTTCACATTCATTACACTTTTCATACAAACACGCCAGTTTCGGAGAAAATTGACACCACCCTCGGATAATATCCGAGTGATCTGATCGTGGAATGTCAACCTTGGTCTCTCCGGGTACCTACACCCAGCCACATTGGCATTGTATATCTGCTTTGTCAATCTTTCATCTGCCATTCTTTCCACATGACCGAACTAGTGGAGCATGCCCTTTCGCATTTTAACACCAACACTTTCTTTCAATGCCACTCTTTCTCGGATCTCAATTTTACGAATGGGGTCAGCGAGCGTTACACTACAGATTGTCCGTAGCGCTCTCATTTCGACCGCATTTATCCTACTTTCATGCTATAATTCAATCTTGAATATAGAGGAAATGACGGTTTTATAGCGACTAAACTTATAATAAAACATGCGTCAACTAAACTTAAAAGATACACAATATATTATAATAAAGTAAGTGACTTGTCATCCGAAGGCTATGAGTATAAGCTCCAAAGTAAGTAACTGGTTATCCTATTCCAACTGGAATACGACAGTTACCGTTTAGGTGGGGGGAGGGAGGTGTTTAAAATACTACGATCAGTCACGAGAGGGAGAGGGTTGACAGATTTTTCTTAAGTAGTCGATTTTGCTAATAGAAATTTCGGACTGTACTTTATATGGCGCGCAATTTCACGTGCTTCTCTAACTCACAACTAGTGGCGCTGACGTAAGTATATTGATACGTCAGCTGATTGAAAGAGAGACAGACACAGGCAGTTTGTAGTTTAGTGAATTAGTCGAGCAAATCCACGAGAGTACGCTATACAATATTTACTACGTAAAAACTTGAAGGGTTTTAGGTTAAAGGTCCTTGCATATACTACCAGTGGTTACCGACAGGAGGGAGGGGTTGAAAAATCTTAAAAAATAGGTCACGTAGAATGGGTATATTCCCTAAGAAGTTAGTCTGTTTTATGAATGACGTTCGTTTGTTTTTTAAAAAGATCGTAATGGTAATTTCAGTAACTATTCGAAAGTTCGCAGTCGTAGTACATACAAATTTATAGTTTTCTGCAGGCTAAACACTTTACACACTATTTATACAAAACGCTAAACTTGTCTGCATGATCAACGATTGGGGGAGGAGTCCATGATTGTGAATTTTAGTAGTGACTGTATTCCGACAGCAAATCACGTCGAATTTACTGGCAAATAAATTTGGCATGTAGTTACTCTTTTCCTTATCTACTCCGCCTCTGTGATCTAGCGGTCCGGCGTCGGACTTGGCTTCGTTTTATCCCGGGTTCGAGACCCGGGTCGGGCAACAAAAATAATAGAAAATGTATATTTTAAATTTTCTATTAAAAACTAACGTTGCCCGGGGTTGGATATGTGCCCGGTTGGCTATAGGCTTGCCACCTATCACATTGTGGGACTGAGTGTCTTCGGCTAGTCGTGGGTGCCCTGGTCGTTCCTCTGCTTATACGTCTTCGGGAATCTGGGGTGTGAAGATACTTTTCTTTTTACTCTACTCCCGTAGTAGGTTGTAGACTACTTTTTATCCCGCCTACTATAAAGGTTTTAGTGGGAGAGAGGGGTAGAAGTCAA
>NJDC01004369.1:132761-155437 GCA_002245475.1 Calephelis virginiensis
AATTCTTACAAAAGCAGTTGCTTCTGCACTCTACCATCAGTGGTCTTTTGGTAATGACTAAGCTATGCTCGCCTCTCATGAACTTGGCGGCAGGGCGACAGATGATCTTTTCTACACTAGTTAGGAGTAGACTAGTCATTAAATAGACAGTGTTGACTGTATTGTGCCTATCGTACCGTACCTTTTTACTTATTTACTGCATAACACAGATAATCGCCTCTGTGGTCTAGCGGTTCAGGTGTTGGATTTGATTGCGTGAGGTCCCGAATTCGATTCCCGGGTCGGGCAACAAAAAGAAAATTTGGTTTTTCCATTATTCTAATTAAAAAAATGTTGCTCGGGATTGGATATGTGCCCGGTTGGCGATAGGCTTGCCACCTATCAAATTCGGCTAGTCGTGGGTGCCCTGGTTGTGCCTCAGCTTACCTCCTCCGTGATATGGGCTTGAAGATACTGAAGATACTTTAACACAGGTTATTAGGTACCTGTTTCTCAACATTTGCCGTTTTCAGCTATGTTTCCGTCATTACCATGTTTTATTTTCAGGGGTAGCAAACAAGCAGACGGATTTCCTGAAATTCCTAGAGACACCAAAGGTGGAAATGGTGCGTTGCCAACCTAAGGCCAGGATGTTAGGCTCGATTGCTCGACGTAAGTTTACGACGTACCGGCTACCTTACCCTCCAAACCGGAACACGTCATGACGTTATGGCGGCAGGAATAGGTAAGGCGGTGGTACCAATCCGGGTGAGTCGTTGTGAAACTCTAACACCTAGTCAGATGTCACGGTGTTAGTGACGGTAATCCTATGCTCGCCTTTTACGAGCTGCCTGACAGGAAGGCAGATGGTCTATTCTGCAAAGGAGCCTGGACCAACACGGGGCGAACGAATTTGATGTAGCCAGTATAATAAAGACTTACAATGTTGAACCCACAGGTTGAACCTTAGAGCTGTACTTTAGTCCTTGGAGGCTTCAGGTTGATATCTTAACACGTTTAAGATTCATTGACAAAGAAGTTATAGTTGAGCCACTTATTTTGTGACCAAAGAATCTTACGATTATCTGTTCAATGTGTTCTGTGTGTGTCTGTTCAATCTGTGTGTAGTCATTCCTAATTTTAATTATGAAAGTTTGTGGGGTGAATGGATGGATGTTTGTTATTGTTACACGCAAACACTACTAAACGTATATAGATAAAAGTTTACATTTTACAGTACTATATAACATATATGTTACGCATCAGAATAACACATAGATTACAATTTATAACGCTTTTGTAATTTAGCACACGGGCAGAGCAAGGGACGGAAGCTGGTAAATTCTAATTTTTAACCCTCGACGATGAAGGAAGTGTCATAAATGTGTTATATCTCTATTTGTGCGTGTGTGCGTGTTAGTGTGTTTGTCTACAGAAACAGTACCTTATAAGTAGTTTAGAACTCGCATCGGAATATGCAAAGGTACCACAAACCATTCCTTAGATTTTACGTGAATCGCGGCTGGGAAACAGTCAAGCAGGGAAACATTCTAATAAGGTGTTCTGTTGCCTATTTTAGTTTTTAAACACCGACGGAAAAAGTGGGGTGTTAAAAGTCGCGTGCCTGCCTGCGTGCGTGCCTGCCTACCTGCTTGCGTGCGTGCGTAGGTACATGCCTGCTCACGAGCGTGTTTGTTAAAAAATACACCGTCATACGTTTTGTGCAATCAGTGCTTTTAGTACAATGTTAGGATATAAAGTTTGCTGGAAGATAGATGAAGGCGCCACGGCGAGCTACTGCGAGTAAAGCACACCTATTCCGAACTCCGAAGTTTCTCCAAGAATTTCGGTACGAAGGGGTATAAAAACTTAAATTGACATTAGTATGCCCACATAAAAACAAATCACAGGACATTTCACTTTTATTCACCAGAGACGACTGGACATTAAGTACATCAAAAGCGCATTGATAAAACATATCAGACCACACAAAACGAAACTATCTACCTACTGTTATATGCCTTTTTGGGATCTTAATAAGTTAAGTAATATGTATGTATGTATCCGTAATGTGTTAGAACACGTGTTGAGCGACCGCCCAGAGCGCAAGATTGCCGTAGCCTAAGCTTTAGTTGTAAAGCTAACTAAGCAGAATATTTAAAAAAATTAGATGATCAATACCTTCACGCCCACATTCCCGAAGAGGTAGGCAGGTACAACCAAGGCACCTACGACTAGCCGAAGATACTAAGTCCCACAATGTGATAGGTGGCAAGCCTATCGCCAACCGGGCACAATTCCAATCCCGACCAACATTTTTTTTATTAGAAAATTAGAAAAATCCAATTTTCTTTTTGTTGGCCGACCCGGGATTCGAACCCGGGACCTCATGCAGTCAAGTCCAACACCCGGACCGCTAGACCACAGAGGCGATCAATACTCACATTCAGATACACACATAGATAATCAGCACTCAGAGATTTCAATTAACACATAATCTATAATTAAGTCATAATTTTGTACTGTTTTTTTTGTATAATTCGACCTTTTGAATTAATGACTGATTAAAATATTATTGCTCTGAGTTCGGCCGAAAGTATTAAGTCGCTTATATTCAATGCAGACTATTCCTACAAAGGCCACGTTTATATAAAATATATGTGATGTCCTAACCAAGATTATACAAATAGTGTAATTCTCCGTGGGCAAAACAGGGAAAATACTGAATCCGTATTTCATCATCACCAGCTTATCTATTTCAATAGATCGTAAAAGTATGACGTCAGTATTTGGTTGTTGTCATGCCCATAGCACAGAATAATATGTACTATAGTACATAGTCTCCCACAGTGCTAACATAGATCCGCGCTTGCGAGAGTTTAGACATTTGATAAAAGCTGAAAGTTTCTCATCGTTTCAATCTCAGGTAGGATCTATAGAATTTTTCATTAGTTTGTTGGTCTTAGCAGAACACGCTTGTAGAATATGCAAGTCTACATAAATCTAATTTGTTATTTACTTGCTTTTGACTCGTAATAATATAAAAAGTCGCGTTAGAAGTGGAAAATGTGGTCATATTATTTTTAAGTTGAATCATTTAATACCCATAAACTATAAATAGAATGTAACACCAATGATTTATTTATCGTTAGGGAGGTACAGCCACAGAATAAGGAAAAATACTGATCTTTTATTATCCTCTTCAATAAAGACCAGAGTAGGGAGGCATAACTACTAACTAGTGGCATTATATTTGTTCAATCGTCTTGTTTTTCTATCCTTTGTGTCATGAATGGTAAAAATCTGCATTCTTAATGCCGATTGCTTCCACATGTCATTTGACGCCTTACATGTGCGTACGCGCAGACCGCAGTCGTTTTTATACTACTGTGTCTAACGGTTGTGCGTCCTATATTCGTGTTTCAAAAATAGAACAGCAACATTCTATTTTCGAATTGTTATTTAATGGCAAGTAAATCAAACGGCGTGGATTCTGGGGATTGGGCCCGCGCTCCCCCTAAGCAGGGTCCAATTTGTGAAAGAATATTAAAAGCAATATACGATCCTGACGATAACACCTTTTTAGGTAGAACGCCGAAGCGATGGGGTAAGTTTTTAACAAATTTTAACTGAATATTAAAGGAGACAACATTTTTCTTACTAATTCTGGTATTGTGTATTATTATTGTGTGTTATTACATATTTTTTTAAATATAATGATAGTGTTTTTTTGAAATATTTGATAATTAAATTTGAATTAATAATTAATTTAACTTAAAATGTTTGGTTATTTCAACAAGTTTCTACAACACACTGCTACTGAAGCACCGTTTTCTCAGAATACCTATAGAATACCGAAATCTAAGGCTGATGTTTACAAAAGATGTCTGTTAGTGGTTTTGTCCGAGAAGTCCAAAAACTGTGGATAACAGGTTGAGTTTTAAAAATCTTAAGCTAATGTAAAATATAGGTACAATTAAACTAAAAACAATGGGAAAAATCTATTATTCAATTACTCATTTAAATATATATATTTATTACTTTTAGTTTTATATACCTAGATGATCGATTTTTACTAGGTGGCGTTTATATATTCCACTTGCAGAATCAGATAAGGTGATAGAGTCATACAAGGATTTGCCCAGTGGGGTTACTCTTGATTCTCGATATCGTGGGAATTGGAAATTGGAGTTTTGGCGCTATCGTGAATGAAGATGGTCGTATTTTTTTCGTTATTATTGAATTTCGTGTTTATATTGAGTGAAATTGGTTAATGTTGTTGGAAATTAGATTAATTTTGTTCAGTGATAGTGCACAAATGAAATAATCATGAAGAAATTAGTGTATCGTCTATTTACTCGCTGTTGTTAAATCTCTCTAGATGAGCTTAAGTAACGAAGCCACCGTTTTACACAAAACCCCGACCTAACATTACTTTGTACATAGTGACTAATGACTGTATAAGAATCAACTAAATTGACATTGGCAAAGTAAGTCGTGAAAAACGATCGAAAGCATATTCATAAGAGAAGAAGAATAAGAATTGGAAATTGAGATCGTATATGTCATTTTTAAAAAAACATTACTAGCGGATTATTAACACTTACCTAGTTACAAATAAATTGTACGAAATAAAGTAGTGTTTACATTTAACTAAATGTTAATGATTTGCCAGTATTGTGTTTAGAGTACCTAAAATGACATACCTACCTACTCAATTTCACTTTTTAACATTGTATGAATCGAGCTTAAAGAGTTACCCTTCAGATTGTATCACATTTTTTTGATTGCTTACTCCTGCTACTAGGTATAATGACAGTGGCGAGCTTTGATATAAATGTAGGTTAGGTAATACTTACCTACATTTTTAAGACCATAATATGTGATATTAATACTGACGATCTAATGGTATCAAAATAGTTCAAGGGCAGAAAATCTGCAACAAACCAAATCGAATTTCATTACCTTATCATCGAGGTAAACAAAAAATAATTCATCATTAATGCATTATTTTACATCTCTTTTTTTGTTTTTTGAATGACTAAGGTGTTGCTGGCCTCGCGGTTTTTACAACTTCATGGGAAACGAAAATCAAATTTATATGCATGCATCCACTTCCGAATCATGATTTATTTGGCTTTACCATTAAATCTATTCGGTATTTGTCATTGACGTATATTTATTTTGTCAATGGTATGCGAATAGTAATGGTCATTAATCGAATAATCGCTGAACATAAAAAAAACATACAGGCGACCTGTATCACCGTACGACTTACCTATTATACATCTTATTTTGAATGTCATATAAGTTTTATCAGTCACTTGAACCGTTAAGACAAATCTATCAATATTCAACTTACTTTTGCTCGAGGCCTAACATCCCGGCCTCAGGTTGGCAACGCACCATTTTGGTGTCTCTAGGCGGCGGGAATTTCTTACCATCAGGAAATCCATCTGCTTGTTTGCCTTCCATTATCATAAAAAAAATTAATATCTACAAATTGTGGTATATTATAAAAAAAAACATAAATCTGTTAAGTGAAGTTGGAGATATGAAGTAGTAGTTCCCCGTGTTGATCCAGGTCAGATGAGTAGAATAGACCATCTGCCTCTCTGCCAGGCAGATCGTTGGAGCCGAGCACTGGTTAAAATATAGGCCGTTACCAACAAGACCATTGATAGAAGAGTGCTGGGCAGCAACGTGTCCGGAGAGGGATACTGACGCCATAATGACATTATCACGTTCGGGTCCGGAGGTTAGCCTGTAGTTGCACAATATGCCTAACATCCTGGCTGCTGGACAGCGACGCACCTAAACATCTATGGTGTCTATAGGCCACGGTTGTCTTTTACAATCAGAAGACCTATATGCTTGTTCGCTGACCTATTACATAAAAAATAGGAGTAGCATTGATGTAGTAAAGGGTGTTGCATGTAACTTATACAAACAAAAGTAGGTGCGAAACTCTTAACCTTTACTTATAGCCGAGTAATAATCATATAGTAATTTATCAATGGTGTTGCAATAATTCTGAAGCTAAATCCTATTATTAATATTATAAATGCGAAAGTTTATAAGTATGGATGTATGGATGTTTGTTACTCTTTCACGCTCGAATGGCTGAACGGATTTGTCTGAAATTTGGAAGACAGATAGATTGTGACCTGGATTAACATATAGGCTATTTTTAATCCCGATCGCACACCGGGTTTCTGTGAAAACGCGGGCGAAGCCGCAGGTAGCAGCTAGTAAGCAATAAATGAGTTTATAATTACATGTTAGCATGAAGCACACGTGATTCTAGTAATTATTATAATATACCCACTAGGTACTATGCCTGTGACTTCCACTCAGCATTTTACCCATTATGTTTTTCTTCGAATCTAAGAAAAATATAATGGTTAAATGCTTGTATAAGCTATGCTTTATCAAAATCGATAAAGCATAAACATCATTTAACCATTACATTTTTCTTCGATATACGTCTTTATAAAATATTTTTTATTGTTTTTTACCCCTCTCCCACGGGACACCATTAGTGAGTAGTATGAAAAGTTTCATATAACCTACCTTGGAACTTATAGTACGCTACCTCCTAAACGTTACACTTGGTTCAGTATATTTAACGTGAATCGAGGTCGGAAGACAGACAGACAGATAGATAGACAGCCAGACAGTCAGAAAAAATGCTATAAATGTGGGCTGCCCATTTTTCATCTGCACCAATTTGTTTTAAATATCTTCAATGTACAGAAGAATTCACTCTTCTATCGATTACTTCTATCGATATCTTCTATCGATTTACTTATAGATATAGATAAAACAGACCTTTATTTGGAATGAAATTGATTTATTTTGCAAAATATTATTTTACAACATAAAATAAGGTATGGTATACATAAATATAGGTTTTCATTCACATGGGTTTCAATTGTCCGTTAGGATTAACAGCTTAATTTATAAATGACTACCTACTTACGTTTCTAAAATTTCCCGATTTTCTCTAATATTGATCAAGGTAGAAATTTTCATTACAGTAATACATAATTAGTAGTTTCCACCTGCGGCTTTGCCTGCTTGCCAATCATTTTTTCCCACGTTTCATTTTCACATCTCACATTTTCCCCCGTGTTGGTCCGGGCTCCTTTGCAGAATAGTCCATCTGCCTTCCTGCCAGGCAGCTCGTAAAAGGCGAGCGTAGGCTTATAGTTACTAACACCGTTACATCTAACTAGGTGGTAGAGTTTCGCAGCGACTCGCCCGGATTGGAACCACCGCCTTACCTATTCCTGCCGCCATAACGTCAGTGCTTGCCGTTGACGTGTTCCAGTTCGGAGGATAAGGCAGCCGGTAAACTTACTTTTGCTCGAGGCCTAACATCTCGGCCTAGGGTTGGCTACGCACTATTACCACCTTTGGTGTCTCTAGGCGGCATGAATTTCTAACCATCAGGAAATCTGTCTGCTTGTTTGCCTTCCATTATCATAAAAAAATTAACATCTACAAATTGTGGTATATGTTTTGTTGTGCAAACTATATTACTGTGAAGTTTTATTTAAAACTGTTTAGTAGTTTCTGCGGGAAGAGTAATAAACGTTGTCCCGTAATGCCTACAAACTTTAATTTCACATATGCACATATATATTTATGCATATTAATAGGATATAGATTATATATACTTACAGTTTTTACCATTTTACATTGATAAAAAAAACTTTCTGCTTCCTGTGAAATCATTATCCTGCGATTAAGAGTGTAGGCTCTAATTATTTTCTAATTTCCTATGCTCATTACAATTTGCTCTATGTCCATAGTGATTTGTGTTTCGTTTTTTTTGTAAATATGTCGGAATAAATTTCATATTACTATACCTAATAACAGATGACAACTGGTATAAATCACATTAATATTATAAAAGTGAAAGTTTTGTTTTGTGGAGGGATTTTGGATTGTTAGAAAGTTTGGATGTTAAGATGTTTGTCCGTCAGTCACGCAGAAACTACTGAACGGATTTTGAAGAAACTTGGTATACATACAGTTTATGAGCTGACTTGGGTGATAGAATACTTGTTATCCCGATTAAATGCTTCCTTGGGATAAAATAAATGGAATTGGCGCGATATAACCAAATTCCACGCGGGTGAAGCCGCAGGCATAAAGCTAGTATAACATATTCCTTTATAATATTACGTAGATTCAATACCTACGTATTTATTCTGATAGTAATACAAGTTATGCTGCCATTATGGTTGACATTGAATAATTTTAATTATGATACGTCAACTTTCAATTTAAATTGATAACAAAACTAATGTGACCATTCATCTGTGTAATACAGGACAGTATTTATTATTTTCACTAACGCTACGTCGGTATTTATTTGTGTTGAGGAAAGAATATAAAAACACGTACTGAAATAATATTTTTTAATTATTTCTGGACTTGATATGCCGAAACTAATTATTTTTTAGAACTTTAAATTATTTTTTTACACTAATGTTATTCTAATTATTGTTGTATTTCATGTTTAAGTAATACTATTTGTGGTAAATCAGCTTGTGAGATATTTCAAATTCGTTTACCGAATAATTATAAAATACAGCGTTTTTCTGTTATCAACAAAAAAATATATTTTTTAGTCTGTACACGCGGGTATATTGTTTATCTCCATTCCTACTCGACCGATTTTAATTCGACATTGTTAAGATTGCAACACCCATATCCTTTCAACGTACATACGAAATCAGTTTGAAATATTTAAAAAAAGGAGGTATTTCAATGGTTTTTATTATGAAGTACATATACATATAATCCTCTTCTATGTAGGTATACTTTTAAAAAAATATTGTATTATGGAATTTAGACGTACCTGTAAAATGTCCAGGTTTTACTAAAGAGAAATATGGTCTTCTTGAACGCCTCTGTTACTATAATGCTAAGCGCTCATCGTAATCATGACAGTCTTACCTAGTCTTAAGACTGTTTTGTCGTGATAAAAGGGACGCCGGCAATTGTTAATCAGACTTCTCGGTGCAGTTTTTGTGGGTCCTAGATAATTTTGTCTATGAGACGTTTTGCTCGAAGTATGTGCGCGTAGCCTATGTAATGCAATAGCCTGTTTTTAGACTATCGTGACTGCAGTATGCGCTAACCCTAAAACTTCCATGCAATTTGCAGTCAATTATGTTTAATTTTTCTATTTTTATGGCTTTCATGCTAAAGTTAATTCTGTTAAAGCTATAATTGTAATTGATAGATAATAATAATTAATATTAATCTGTATTATGATACGCTCGCTGACCGCATTTGCAATTGTGGGTTCAGTTCAGAGAGAAGGGGATTGAAGTAAAGTGTTGGGATAAATGAGAAAGAGCTATTATATTATCATGACCGAATCAAAGGTGCTTCGGAATACTCTGTATTATCTAAGGCTGGTGTCAAGAGTCTAAGTGTTTCTATGAAATAATTAATAAGTCTCTAGGGGTCATGACTCTTGGCACTCGATGCTGACTATCTGCCTGTCGCGCAAGCGTCTACGCTTGAAGATATGTGCCATTATAAAGCCAGTGTAAATTGACCTTTACTGCACTTACTTGGGATGTTTTAATAATATGCACCTATATCTATTGACTTGGCTCTGTTCATTTAATGTTAAAAACATTTTGTAATCATTAAGTTTAATGAACTTAGATAAAGGTGGTAATTCTGATGTGTGCTAATTAAACATAATTTTAAGTTGTCGTTGTTGTCTTTCAATGCAAGTAATAGAAATACATTAAAATAAAAAAAAACTTTTTTAGAACAAGCTTTTATTTAAATGCTCTAAAAAGAAGTAAATCACATTTTTTTCTTTAAAAATACCAACTTTGAATTTACAACCACATTATACACAATTTATATGACCATAAAAGCTTGTCGCGCGATTTTCTTGCGTAAATAAACTTGTAGTCTGTGGTCTAGCGGTTCAGTTGTTGGACTCGACTGAATGAGGTACCGGGTTCGAATCCCGGGTCGGCAAAAAGAAAATTGGGTTTTTCCAAATTTTCTAATAAAAAAAATGTTGTTCGGGATAGGATATGTGCCCGGTTGGCGATAGGTTTGCCACCTATCACATTGTGGGACTTAGTATCTTCGGCTAGTCATGGGTGCCCTGGTTGTGCCTCTGCCTATCTGCTACAAAATTGAGCTCAAAGATTCCACCCGAACTAACATACATACATTGCAAGTCAAATAAAGCTTTTAAAACAGAATACCAAGTGTTGTCAAATACTGTAGTTCGTATACTGCGTTCAACAGTTCGGTAAACAGCGTCGCTAGTTTGACGTTTGGTGATTTTGATAGAGAATTTCACATTGGAAATAGCAATAATAGCTTGGATAATAACAACAAAATAATGAAGTAAGACTTAGAACTCACGAAGCGGTTTTCAACCGCGACCGCAACGTTTGCGGACCCGCAGCTTCTGTAGAATTTATATGCAAAAAGTAAGAGCGCATTTCACGATGCGTTTTAATCCCGCAGCGCCCGCGGTTATATGCGGTGCAGATCCTGCTGCACCGGTTGCCCGCCGGAAGAATCATGAATGATTTTTACCGCGATGGCTTCGTGACCGCGCAAATTAACAGTCTCGAGTGAATTTTTAAATATAACCGTAGTGCCACGACCGCGGCGGGAGCGGCTAAAAACCGCTCCATAAGTTCGTAGCCTAAAACTGCAAAAACGAAATCGAATCATTTAATTACCATACTTTTTTCGAATAATTTTGTCAATATCCGACTACAAGTAGTTTTCAGTTAAACTCTATACCGTTTACATAATTATTAATAATGTCATCAGCAAGGATGAAAATAATTAATAGCATTATTGAGTACTACACCACCTAAAATACAACGAGTCGGATCATGATAAAATTAATAGGGATGACCTCGGAATTATGAACCTTTCTAAAAAGAACAATCCAAATCGTTTCCTTATTGGCTGAGCATTATATAACAAACATAAGAAACACAACCTTCTTATCAAACATACAAAATAAAAATAAAAATAAAGAAAAAATAAAAAGTATATTACAGCCGAATTCATTTGAGAGTAGTTTAATAATAACAAAACGCGAATAATAGCCTCAGAAACTAGTACCATTAATGACTTATTTCATACATTTAAAATGTTCCATTCCTTTTTGTTTTGTTATCTATAAACTTAAAATAAGTTTAAACAAAGTAAGTCAGAATCGGCACCATTACAAATTAAACAAAATGATAAAATCGTTCAGATAAACAAACTTGGCTTAAGTTTCTAAAAAAACATTATTATTAAAATTGTGTACTAACTACTAAGAGCTCGAGATCTAGAACATTCAGACATTTATTCTGTCCCGTGTTGGTCCGGGCTCCTTTGCAGAATAGACCATCTGCCTTCCTGCCAGGCAGCTCGTAAAAGGCGAGCACAGGCTTACCGTCACTAGCACCGTGACATCTGACTAGGTGGTAGAGTTTCACAGCGACCCGTCCGGATTGGTACCACTGCCTTATCTAATTCTGCTGTCATAATGTCAGTGCTTGCCATTGACGTGTTCCGGTTGTAAGGGTAAAAAAGCCAGTAATCTTACTTTTGCTCAAGGTCTAACATCCCAGCCTCAGGTTGGTGACGCACCATTACCACCTTTGGTGTCTCTAGGCGGCGTGAGTTTCTTACCAACGGAAAATCCGTCATCTTGTTTGCCTCCCAATGTTATAAAAAAGACATTCATTTTATAAAAGTTATCCAATACACATAGCTGTACGATGGCATTGAAAACAGAACTCTCCCTTAAATCTGCGTAGTCGGGTATAAGTTAATTGTTATGTTTGAGCTATTCATTGGCTACACATGGTTGTCATGAATGCCTGAATGCCTATTCAACCAATACAAAGGAATCCATCAGCTCTTAACCCCTCCCTTTAAGCCCGAAGGTCGTTCAGTATTGCCGGTAAAGAATAGCTTTGAGAACTCGCGTTTTTTTAAATTGCTAACTGAATAGCCAATATTAAACTTTATAAACATTCGGCGTTTGAGGATTTTTTAGTCGGGATGTAACGACCCCATCGCTTGCTGGTTGTAACTGGATTATTCCATTTGTGTAGTCAGTCATAACTAGGCGTTTCCCCTTGTTGAAAAGACCATCTGTCTTCCTGCCAGGCAGCTCGTAAAAGGTGAGCATAGGCTTACCGTCTTTAGCACCAAGTCATCTCACTAAGTGGTCGAGTTTCGCAGCGACTAGTCTGAATTGTTACCACCGCCTTACCTATTCCTGCCGCCATAACGAGGATAAGGTGGCCGGCAAACTTACTTTTGCTCGAGGTCTAACACACCGGCCAGAGTTTGGCTACGCACCATTATCACGTTTGGTGTTTTAAGACGACGTGAAGACCTTTGCAGAATAGACCATCCGCCTTCCTTGCCAGGCAGCTCCTAAAAGGCGAGCATAGGCTTACCGTCACTAACACCGTGACATCTGACTAGGTGGTAGAGTTTCGCAACAACTCGCCCGGATTGGTACCACCGCCTTACCTGCCGCTATAACGTCATGACGTGTTCCGGTTCGGGGGGGGGGGGTAAACTTACTTTTGCTTGAGGCCTAGCATCCCGACCTCAGGATGGCAACACACCATTACCACCTTTGGTGTCTCTAGGTGGCGTGAATTTCTTACCATCAGGAAATACGTCTGCTTGTTTGCCTTCCTATATCATAAAAAAAAGAATATTTTACCATCAGGAAATCCGCTGCCTGTTTGCCTTCCTATATCATAAAAAAAGATGGAAAGATGGTATAGTGCTGTCGAACTGGTCACCAGGGGGGTCTAAAGAAGTTAAACGACGTGAAAAATTTTTCGATGTACCCTCCAACATGAAACGCGACAACTGCTTGCACAGATACTACAACAACCGGAGTTGGTAGGATCCAGAAGTCCAGGGGGCTGATTATGTATCTCAGTTGCCAACTCAAACTGCAAAAGTGTCAGTCAGATGACGTTATTTGAGTTTGCTATCTCTATTGTATTTCTGTTGGTCACTGGAGATAGCAAATATAAAACACGTTATTTGCCAGCTATTTGATGTACACTTTTCCATTTTGAGTTGCCAACTGAGATACATAATCAGCCCCCTGGATTTCTGGATCCTACCAACTCCGGTTGTTGTAGTATCTGTGCAAGCAGTTGTCGCGTTTCATGTTGGAGGGTACATCGAAAAATTTTTCACGTCGTTTAACTTCTTAAGACCTTGCCACATAGCGATTAGAGACGGTTACTGGTCATTTAATTAATAATTATTTAATTAATTAATAATATAAATTTTATTTATTATCATTATTATAATATTCAATAATTTAATTTAAAAATTTACACTTAAAATATTTAAATTAAATATTAATTATTATTTTTATAAATAGTTTGAACTAAATTAATTTTGTTTTTTACTACATCTATGGTGTCTATAGGCGAAAGTTGTCTCTTAACATCCTAATCTTATCTTTTAAGTGTCTTCACGCCCATATCCACGAAGAGTTAGGCAGAGGCACAACCAGGGCACCCACAACTAGCTGAAGACAGTAAGTCCCATAATGTAATAGGTGGCAAGCCTATCGTCAACCTGGTACACATCCAATCCCGAGCAACTTTAGGTTTTTTAGAAAATTGAAAAATACATATTTCTTATTTTTTGTTGCTCGACCGGACCGCTCGAGTATAGAGGCGATAATCCTATATTTTAAGTCGTACTGAAACAAAATTAGCTTAAAATTAATTCTGTAGTTTCGGAGTTTAAACTGAATAAACATTGTAACACGAAATTTTTAGATTTAGCTCTGAAGCTCTCTTTAAACGGCAGAGCTATTTGTACCTTTGTTATATTTGTTATTAATTAACTGTAAACTTATCATACTAATTTTAAAAACTTAGAACACGAGTCAAATATACTTACGATTAATAACATGTTATTAATCGCAAGTATGATTAAAATCAGTGTAGTCGAGCGAAATCACAGTTGGACGAAGTCTTGTGAGACTGCGAGTTAATAATTATCAAAATACAGGGGGTTTAAATCTGTACAAGGGTCGTTTTTAAATAAAGTTTTTGTGAGTTTCGAGGGCAAGGGCCAGTTTATGAATAAAGCCGGTTTGCTTTGTGAAAAGCAAATTCTAATTTTTGTAACGACTTGGTAAAAAACGATTAGAGACAGAGTACATTTGCTCATTTTACGTTTTATACTTTTATTTTTAAATTGGCTGACCTAATCTAAATTTAAGCGAAATGATTAATTATGTGTAATAACAACTCTATACAGATGTATTTAAAATACATTCGGATTTCCTTGAGCTTGACGAATACAGCCGAAGCATATACTGTAAATAGTACTACTGTAAATAATTATTACGCTTTTCATGATATAAGAGATAACAAGCATAAAGCTTTATTGACCTTGGCTTTTTACAACCATGGCTTACCATATACGTAATAGATTTGTCGCTGCCATTATTCCTGGGTGTCTCAAGCCCAATATATAAGTTGACAGACCACTATTCAGTCAAAAACGTGACGCGATCATTATGGAGAGCGGAAATTGTAAGGTGATGGTTATCTAAAAGTATCTTCACATCCATATCCCCGAAACGGTAGGCAGACGCACAACCAGGGCACCCACAACTAGCCGAAGACACTAAGTCCCTGAATATGATAGGTAGCAAGCCTATCGCCAACCGGGCACATGTCCAATACCGAAAGTTATTTTTATTAGAAAATTTAAAATATACATTTTTTAATTTTTTTTGTTGACCGACCCGGGGTTCGAACCCGGGACCTCACGAAATCAAATCCGACGGCCGCGCTACACCGTTAGACCACAGAGACTACTCTATCAACAGTAGTCGTGTTGGTAATGTCTATTTCACCAATGTTCGTCTTTCACGAGCTGCCAGATTGAAAGCCTATGGATCATGGCATATGGACCACAGGGGGACCCGGACCAACACGGGAACCTTTACCTTATGCCTACTAGCATACCTTTCCTGCTTCACACGGAAGACAAGATTTTCCCTGGTTAATTAATTATTTTTTCCTAAAAATAACTTAGTCTAAGTTCATTAGGGATAATGAGGGTTCAAATGGTAAAAGAAGTTTTCAAATCGGTTAGTTAATTTTGGAGCATATTGAATACAAATAAACACTCAAATCTTTCCTCTTTATAATGTTAGTGTAGATAAACACTAATGTACTAAAAATTTAGTGGCGCTGACCGATGAACGATATTGCTAAGGCGTTAATATTTATTAGAATAGAATAGATGGGAAGCGTTTGCCATTTGTCTACTGACACAGGGCTTCATCTATTCTTTTACGGCCAATGTTAATAATGTATCTCAATCTAATGGATTTCAAGCAATCTAGATAGCTGCGTATCCGCCGGCCTATCCTATACCTCATTCCCATATTTTTCCTGTGCACAGATATATTATTGGCAAGCGATAACATAAAAATGGGTCAAAATATCAATCTTGGACAGCGAGTTTTGGATTAGGATTGATTATTAATATTGGCCGTTAATCGATATTGTTTGAGTAAAACATTGTATCATTGTACAGGCAGATGGTTTATTCTGCATAGTAGATCCGGAACAACAGGGTGAATTCACGGGGTTCTTTTAAATTAGAAGCGATTGATGTAATAAGGAATGGAATCAGGCTCATCCGCTCAGAAGCCTCCCTCTTCTGATGCCATCACTTTGACGACAGCAACATGGGGACACACCATGCTATGCTGCCTCACATCCCGGGCTGCTTTTTAAGCCAACTGACACCCCGATCAGTTGACTCACAGCTCCAACCCCCTTTTAGTCGCCTCTTACGACAGGCAGAGGATACCGTAGCCCTATTCATCGCCCGGTACTACAGGGCCCAGCAAGGGCCTGCACAATTAGCCTAGTACTCCAGCCTCAGGACAGCGACGTATCTATAGCATCTATGGTGTCTATAGGGCACGGTTATTTTTTCTATCAAAAGACCTATGTGTTCTTTTTCTTCTTCTTCTTCTTTTATAAACATGGCTTTCAAATCGTTTTTCACGACTTATTTATTAAATGTATTCTGGTATCTATTTAAGTATTTCTATGAAATAGTATCGTTGGCTAACACCCATAACACAAGCATATAATTTGCTTACTTTGGGGTTGGATTCAATTTGTGTGACTTGTCCAGGGATATTTATTTATTTATTTTACTATGTAGTGATGTAGTAGAACTGGTCAAACTCAATGCCTAAGTATAACTACTATTTGTTGTTAGAAGAGCTGATAAACCTCAAAATTTGTAACCTACTACAAAAAATCGTAGATAAACTAGTAACAATTACCGTATTTCCACCTGACACTGCATTATTCAATAAATTGGATGTGAAAGCACCGAGTTCCAAATTAGTTCTAAATATAGCAGGGCGGCGTGGAAATTGGATGAATGACCTTCAGACAGTGTACATAGTTAAACTAAAACATCGGGCGAGGCATGTTTATCCAGTAATCTATAGTTTTTTTTATAGGATAGAAGAGCAAACATGTTTTCCCCGTGTTGATTTGGGCCCCCTGCGTAGAATGGTCCATCTGCTTGTCTACCCAGCAGCTTGTAAAAGACAAGCTTAGGTTTAACAGGTCATTGCTAATAGGAGGTAGTAGAGATTTTTTTTAGGATATTGGAAGTCAAACAAGATGACGGATTGCCCGATGGTAAGAAATTCATGCCGCCTAGAGACACCAAAGGTGGTAATGGTGCGTTGCCAACCTGAAGCCGGGATGTTAGGCCTCGAGCAAAAGTAAGTTTAAGGCGGGTTGAGTCCTAAAAACAGGCTTTTTTAAAACAATTTTTTGCCTAATGCTTACGAGATGAGACAGTAAAAAATATATGTGAATCTTGATCATATTTTTATAATAATACGGCTTCCATAACACGATTGTGATTATTTTACTTGTTAGAAAAAAAATACAAAGTAAGGTCTAAAATTGAGATTCAAGCTCATTATTTGTTAAACGATTTTAAAGATATATAATTCAAATTAATTCGAATGGTGCACGATGTATTAATATTTCATGCGTATGAATTAAACTTTTAATTTTATATAGTATATGAAAATAATTAAATAATTTCCAGTGTAACTCGCAATAATTCGTAATAACCCTTTCCACGTTATAGTGCTTCTCATTCATTTCTACGTCGATAGACAGTGACCGCTGGGGTATAATCTGTGGTGACCACAGACCAATTAGAGTACTACGTACAGACTGCCATCTGGGGAACAAATATTTTTGCCATTACGGGACAAAGCTGACAATACACGACAGTTACTTTTTTATTGATAAAATATCGCAAGAGATATATTGATAATTTCGCAAAGATAAATAATAAAAAAGGTTTTTTGGTGCAATTGTGAATGAAGATGATAGCATTTTTTTCTTAATTATTGAATTTCGTGTTTATATTGAGTGAAATTAGTCAATTTTGGTGTCATTTTGTACAATTTTGTTCAGTGCAAGTGCACAAATGAAATAATCATAAAGAATTTAGTGTATTGTGTATTTTCTCGCTGGTGCCAAATGTCACTAGATGAGCTTGATAACGAAGCCACCGCTTTACTCAATGACATGACTTTGTATATAGTGACTTATGACTGTTAAAAAGATTTATTCACACGGAAGACATGGCAGCATGGCCTAAAAGTAGTCTTAGCCTGCCCCAGAAAGAGGCAAATTAACTAATAATAAAGAAAAAAGTGTCACACATGTGTCAGTCACGGTCATCGTTCAAAATGGCGCTACGACCAACGTTTCATTGTACGTAGATTTTTAGGCGTGGTGGTGACTGCCAGTTTAGCGCAACTTTCATATCGAAAAACAAAAAAAATTAGTTTGTTATGTTTTTTATTCGCCCAAATCATATGACACTAGTTGCCTTATATCTGAATGCCTTTAGACTTACTTTCAAATCATAAGGGTTATTCTTTTTCAAGTAAACTTTAAACAAATTCGGGTTTGCTATGTATCTATGGAAGTCCTGCCTCTTATTACGTAGTATTTATATACTCTTTGATGATCGCTGAGGCACCGTGATAGACGGACGTGTGTCGATGCGTTATTCAACTGATATAAAACTAAAAAGTGTACATATTTTTATAGTTTATTATTATTTTTTAATTGTGTCACTAAAATCATTAAAACATTTTTGTAATAATAAATTATTATAAAAATGTTTTGATTCATTACCATTATTCCGCGAAGAATCGACCCGTAAAGAACTTGTAGCGCCACAGAGCAGCAAATGTCAGTAGGAACGCTTGTAAGATGTTATTGACTACATTATGATCAATAAGTTTCGTATATGTATAATTAAAGTACATATTATACGTTTCATGCGACGACTTTGTACGGTAAGTAGTATCTGAAAACTTTAAAAATGGATAGAGATAACATCGAAAAAATATTGTATTTCAGACAGATTGTAGTGAGTGGATGGACATAAGGAAAATTTGATAACAGCGTCTAACTTTGGCACAATATGCAAAAAGAAAGTATCTTCACGCCCATATCCCGGAAGATGTCGGCAGAGGCACAACCAGGGCACCCACAACTAGCCGAAGACACTAAGTATATATAACTTCTATTGCGCATGACAATGAAAACAAAAAACAGGCACTGCTACAAATGGAAAACATTGTCATTCAGTCATGTGGACTTTTCATAGATGTGATATTGCCCTTTTTTGGTGCAACACCTGACGGATTAGTTGAAGACAATACGTAGAAATAAAACTCCCACACAATGTGTGAGGTTGCAACTCCGATCCGGTGGTAGTTTATAGAAATGTCAACGCTCTATTACTACTGAATGGTCACGCGAATAAAATTTATACTGATTTTGATTCTGAAAGCGTATAAGACAGGTATATCAAAAACTGTAAGATACAAATATTCAAATACTATAAAAACTTGGTACAACGAGGTATCAACTGCAAGGTCAATTGTAAGTTTCAGAGGAAAAAACGTGTATTCTTGCCATTTGGTCTGGAGAAAATCGTCCATTTACCGTAGAATATTTTGAACGAGACAATTAATTTTGGAGAAATGAAATTTAGCAGAAAATCATATTTTTTTATGAAAGCCCTTTTGCGTGAAATCGTTGATGCCCGTTATGTTCGAGGCATGCCTGTAAAGGACATCGTACTAAAAAAAAAAACGATAATCGTGAAGAGTTACCAGTTCTCAGGAAACTAACTGAACAAAGCAACATCATTAGCTCACACCAATACAAACCTAAGTAGCTGGTGTTATCGGAATTTTGGAACCCGTAAACCGTAAACCCGTGGAAAATTTTGGAACGCACCATTACCACCTTTGGTGTCTGTAGGCGGAGTGAATTTCTTAACATCAGGAAATCCGTCTGCTTGTTTGCCTTCCAATATCATAAAAAAACCGTACTATTATTTTTGGAAATTATGGTGGTTTTTCAACACTTGTTCTGTCTTTTCAACACGACAATAAATGACTTACTTACATAATAATATATGTATGTTATTATTTCTACGCCATGTTTACCAATCTAAGTCAAAGGAGATCAAAACATGATCATTGTGTTTCTAGTGTTGATAATTAATGTTAACATTTCATTTAGACAATAAACAATATTAATATTATGATATATATTCTCTTAATAATAATTTAGTTATTCGTTTTTTTACTTTATGACTCAAAGACTCACTACTTTAACATACATTTTAAATGGAAGTTCTTAATTGTTAAAATAAAATCATAAGGATTTTTTAATTGTAATGTAAATTGATAAGGTATAATTCTACCTGTGGATGGGCATTCTTTGAATTCGGGCTTTTACAGCTTTTACAACTGCTGGTATTCTAACAGAGCGAGGACAATCGCTTCTTTTTCTGCCTTCCAAATTTGAGTCCTCATTATATCGTTTAATGGTACGATAAATGAATTTTCTAATTCTAATTCTAATTTTTCAGTATGTCGAAAATTTGAGTTTGTGTCCACATCTATGCTGCGAGATAACCTGACACGGTCTTCTTTAAGTGTCCACTCCATATTTAATAATACCTCAAATTAGAAAAAGAATACGTATTTTCATAAAATATCCTAAATTCAAATTAAGAGACATTTTTGTGGGTAGCATTTTTAATTGAAAAGTTTTCATTGTGTGACAAAACTTATGACCCGACTAAGTGTATACGGTACATATACAAAATATGTTTGCTTACAATATTAGTTTGTCGGTATGTCTGTTTGTTACGGCTAATTTAGGAAAGAGCTGGGCCGATGTTAACAGTATTTTCACTGGCAGACATCTGCTGTAATTAAACTCAAACGCAGTTTTACGTACGTTTATCTACGACTGTATTTAATTAGGTTTTCCTAGGATAGGATAAGATAGGATAGGATAGGATAGGATAAGGCCTAAGACTTTGTGGGACTTATTGTCTTCGGCTAGTCATGGATGGCCTGGATGTAGCTCTTTCCACCTCTTAAGGTCCTCCTATTTCTTAATGTCCGTACCACCTGTACGAACGTAAAGAAATAGGAGATAAATAAGGAAACAAAAAATGCTGCTTAAAAGTGACTAAGTATAAATATCAAGCCGCATGAAAAAGCTAGTATTAACAAAATATATTAGAAATTCTATAATAATAAACATATACGGGTATGAACCAAAGTAGTAAATTTGTTAAGTATACTGGTTAATTATACTGTGGTACGGGTCACGCACTATACGTTGATCACGCACACATTGACATGCACATTGAGTGAATGAAATGAGCGCGACTAAAGCGCCCCACTACACATTTTCCAACTGCTCTGCTTCACCCCCTCAAATATCAAAAGACGTAGGATATACTCGCCTTAACAATTAATAACGTTAGCGGTAAGCACTGACGTTATGGCGGTAGGAATAGGTAAGGCGGTGGTTCCAATCCGGGCAAGTCGCTGCGAAATTTATCACCTAATCAAATGTCACGGTGTTAGTGACGGTAAGTCTATGCTCGCCTTTTATGCACTGCCTGGTAGGAAGGCAGGTGGTCTATTCTGCAAAGGATCCCGGACCAACGTGATCGATGATCGTGACATTTAGCATTCGAAACTCTCCGCCTACTCCGTAAGGAACTTGGCGTGAAGATATGTATTGTGCAAGTCTACCGGCTTCCCTACGCTCAGGTCCTGTACATGAAATTGTCATAAATAATAAATATCCTCCGACAAATTACGCAAATTCATTTAACTCCAAAGTGAGCAAATTGTATGCTTGTGTTATGGGTGACGGTTAACGATACTGATACGTAGAAATACTTAAATAGATACCAGAATCAATTTAATAAATATCTAGACCCGGAAATGCTTTCATCTAAATCTTCATCACACAAATGCGTGCCCCGTCGGGAATTGAATCCGTTTATCCTTTTTTCGCATCTTTCGAGTACCTACCAGGGGGCTGATTCCGTATCTTTTATGGTAAATACCAAATAGCTCCGCAGTGCTACCAAGCATTGAGTCAAATGCTCTATTCTACACGAAGGCCTGGGACCAACACGAAACTAAATAATAAAAATCTCGTCTGTGATTGCCAGCTGTTAAGTACCTACTCCGTGCAAATAAATAAAAAAAAGTTGAGAGGTGTCAAGGGACACCCGGATGAACGAAGTTCTTTTCTCTCTCTCTCAATCTCTAGTAATCTTTATCTCTATTTCTCTTATAGAGAGAGACAGACAGAGAAACATGAAAAAAATAAAAATAAAAAAAAGGAAAATATAAAAAAATAATAATAAAAAAATAAAAAATAAAAAAACAAACATGCGCAATCCGCAAAGCTTACAATAGCTTTCTTCTTTTCTTTCTTTAAGTTTTGGCCTTCACGTTAGTATTTAGCCATTAGTCAAGTAGAAATTTGCATCAAATTTTATATCAATTTCAATTAATTTTAATTAGTCATCAGTCGTAAGTCGTCAATAAGTCATGTCAGGCTCTTGGGTAAAGCGGTGGCCTTTTTACACAAGCTCATATAACGAGATTTGGCGGCAACGAGAACGAGAGATATGCTAATTTCTCTATGATTATTTCATTTGTGCACTTTTACTGAACAAAATTGTACAAAATGCCACCAAAATTGACTAATTTCACTCAATATTAACACGAAATTCAATAATTATGAAAAAACTTCGACCATCGTTTCTCTCGATGGCGCCAAAACTCCTTACAATAGCTTACTATAGCAAAAAGTGTCGTGAAAACTTTTCGTAAGATTTTTTTCTGTCTAGCCTCCTTTCACAACGCGCAATAAGGAACTTCGTTCCAAAACACATTAAAATGCCACATTCTTTATACTTTATTTTTATGTTCATCAGTAATCAATTCGGTACACATAATGAGAAATTCGTTTGCATTAAAATCAAACAGTTCGCTTTGGTACCAATTCTGATAATTGTTTAAATTATCTTTAGGTTAATATTTTATTTTTTTCGATGCGATGAAAAAAACCAAAAGAGACGAATATTTTGGATGTGTCAAATATGGCAAATAATAATTTGTCCTGGTTTTGATTGACAAATTACGTCAAGGTCATTAAACGTTGGTATAGAAATGCCGTGTAAAAACTAGTACTAAATGTGTTTTGTTT